>APFE031038053.1:3508-14678 GCA_000404065.3 Pinus taeda
TGCTGCCAAAATATTGAGAGAGAAGAGGTCACTTTGCAAGGCGTATTTAGCTGCTTTCCCAGTTAGAGGAGGTTCAACGTCAGAACCCTTTGGTTGTAATCTTTCTCTGTTTTTACTGATTAATGAATGACTATCATTATGGTTCCACTCATGTGTCTTTCAATGGTATTTGAGTTGTATCTTTTCTAACCGATATATAATTGCATATACTGGATTTTACGCTTGTGTTTGTATCGTTCTTTGCTTGTGCAGGTGTCCATTTACGCGGAGCGTGAGGATTGTGACCAGCCAAAGCTAAGGAGCGGGAGCGGCGTTTCTTCTACAACTACTAGCGTTGGATTCCAGGTAGATCATCTTGATCGATCTTTGATTTATGCAATTAGGAACCTGCGTGTAGCGTGTGTGATTGTTGCTAGACCCGTGTTGGGCTAGTGGGATCGCCTCTGTCCGCAGAGGGGATTTACCAGTTCAACAATCTCAGTGCTCTTTCTCGAAGAGTGGTCTAAAATTCAATCAGCTTCATGGTATTTGGAATTTGGCAAGCCCTCTAGATAGCCTCACATAGGCACCAATGTTTTTTGACATCCTCATTCCCTTTCCCAAAGAACTCAAGATATCGAATAAAGGATCTTGCCATGTTACCAACCATACATGGTGGAATCAACATAACGAGTACAAATCCTTGGGAACCTTGTTGCGATGATCCTTGGAGAACTGAATTACAATTACTATTTATACCACTAGAGGTACCAACCTTGTAGGTATTATGTACTCTGTGGACCTTTATAACTTTAACTAGCTTAAATAAAAACTGATCAGGGTTGTGATAAAGTACTAGGGGAAGGTTGTGGGAGGTGCTACCTAAACTGTTTGGCAATGAGTTGCTACTCACAAGAGATACATGATCCTCAGAAAAAAAATCTTTTGATAATGAAATGCATGTCATCATCTCAGCCCTCTTTATGGCCTGTAGTGACTGATCCATTTGGTGTTCCCATATCTGTTGGAAGAGGGAAATCTCTAATGTGTCCCTCAACCTCTATCACGGTGGCGGTCCTAGCCTCTCATGATGGACCAGGTTTCACTCTATCTTCATCCCCATTGCTCTACAACTTCATCCATTTTCTTTCTCCTTCTCATGCTTCCAGACTTCTTAACATCGTTCTTGATTGGTGTAGCTCCCTTTGCCATTTATGGATCTCCTGCAAAGCTTTCTCCCACCATTATTCAACTATTTGCGCTCTCCTTTGTGCCCTTAGATCTCTAGCCTTCCAGAAGTCATCCACGTCCATCTCCCCAATATTTTCATAGCTCGCAGCGAGGTAACATTCCTCCCCTTATATCCTTCCCCCAGTAACGGGGATTTAAGTTGCCATGGGTGGGCTCTGGAACACCAGAATGTTCTCTTCTACCATTAAAAATTTAATCCATAATGGGATCTCCTTTAACAATCTTCCCCACAACCTTGACTTGAACATGGCCTCAGCCTTATAAAAGGACATATGGCCCTCTGCAACAAACTCAATAATATACCCTTCGAGAGTGATTTTCACCCAAAAGTCGAAAACCCGAGTTAGGTTTGTATTAATATAGTGTAATTCAATGACGTCAGCCTAAGTCTAGGTACGAGGAGATCTACTTTGATTTCCATTATTGTCTTTAATATATAGCCTTCGTAACCAATTTTCTTCGCAACAAATTGTAGAGGTCCTTTGGGAATTTTCACTAGAATATCTCGTACTAGTTGCTTGCAAGATTTGCGTACAAAATTTATTCCTTCACCCACTTAACACTTCAGTGACGGAGCTGTGCTTGCTGAGAGGTAAACCACTCCACTTGTTCATACCACCAATCTTGTAGATCCTTCTTAAAAATTCTCGACACCATGTTCCAATTCCCTTTGAAAAATTTATGGGCCTAGCAACAAAACCATTTGTTGGCAAAAAATTATGGAAGGGTAGAGACCCTAGGTTTAGGCATAGGGGCCAATAAAGGGTCCACTGTAGTCTAGCATAATGTTGACGTTTTCACCTTACTCAAGGAGAATAAGGCATCTCACCTGAGGTGTGTCACGACTTTACTTAGTTAAGGGATCAGAACCAGGCATCAAGAGGAATCGCACAAAGACTAACATTTCCATCTAACTTAGAAACACTGCAACAGATGTATAACCATTGCGAAAGAAAGCAACTAAAGCATTCAAAGGGACATAGAGTATACACATGCATCCATAGTAAAAAATTTAAAGGGTTGCATAAAACCAACATAGGTAAGTCCTCAAACATCCCCACAACTCTGTTTCATTAGTTTCAACCATCAGTAGATCATTACATTTAGGCTCTGATACATTTTCAATAGAATAGGAAATTGGAACATAACCTAATATGGGACTAGATAAACACATGACCATGCAAAGCTCAATAGGCTTTGCGAAAACATTTCGGTACACATGATTTTTCCTCTCCTCTTTTTTTCCTTTTCCTTAAGATTTTATGCAATTCACTCTCTTGGACTGCTGGTTTCTTCCTGGGATGCCCCACCCTTTCGTTCTCGGCTGCTTCTGTTGCTTGGATGCAACTGCTTCCTCTATTGTTGACAGTTGTTTCAGCTTCTCTGTGACTGCATGTGTCCCTATTTTCCCTGGCCAAACTTCCGCAACTGCCAGATCTTAGTGGATTCCTTTTCTTTCCTCGGTTGCTTTCGCTCTAACTCCTCTTTCGTCAGATTTGGACAAAACATGTCAAAACTTTGTCCCCAAAACGAAGGACCCAACAACCACCACCTGGTTTCACTCTGAAAGCTCATGAGAATTAGTTCTTATCTTACGATGTTCATTTTTTTCTTAGTGTTGGAAAAAAAAGAGAGATAATTCTGGTTATCAAGGGTGGGGTTGATCACCTCCTTATAATATCTTATCTTCCTTTTACCCTCCAATTCCTTATCATCCCACAACTTGTCCTTAAATTTGGAGGTGATAGTATCTTTGACACTATCCTTTCTTCCCAATATGATCTCCTCCTATAACTCCTAATAGTTGAGTCAAGACAAGGCATCCTTAGACCACCGACGCTTGCGGCGGAAGTGGGGGGGGTTTTAACTAAAGTTAGAAGCGATTTTGGGAAGCCTCTTGGCTTCCATGTTGTAATGCTTCTTCTTATACACCAGATACTTAAACATAACTCTGCCTTCATTGGGTACAATTCTGGCTTCGATCAAGAGGATAGGATAGGAGGTATTTCCATTGATCTTGAGGTTGTAGGTTATGAATTTCTGTTGAATAATCTCAATCTTTCTCCATGACTCTCTCGATATACTACAACCCCAAACTTCACATCCGTATAAGACAACAAGGGTGATGAGGGTCTCAAAGAGGAATATTTTTTTACCCCAAATACAAAGGTTTACCGACTTACAATTGTTTTCAAGCTCAAATAAGCTTTCCAACCTCCAATAATCCTTTTCTCAATGCTATAATTCCAGTTGAGTTGACAAGGAATGTCATTACCCAAATATTTGGTCAAAAAACCCAAAATAATCAAAATAATTTTTTGAGAAAGGGAAAAGCAAAAAATATATATATATTTGAAAAATTTAAATTTAATAATAATAATAATTTTGTGCTGAGGTACTCTCTAGCCTAGCCTAGAAGAGATGTTGTAATGTCCCGTCCTATGTCTTGTCCTATTAAGCATTTTGACATAGTCAAATTACACAAAAATAAACATAAAATATAAATGAAAAAAAATGTAATAAAATAAAAAATATATCTATAATTTAATTGGTTGTTGTGTCTAAAGCACTCTGTAGCTCGTTATGGAAGAGATAATGTAATGTCATGCATGTCTTGTTAAACAAAACTAATTTATAGTAAAAAAAAAAACTAAAAATAGAAATAAAAAACCCCCTATTGTTTAAAATTAAAAACTTCAAAATAAAATAATAAAAAATAAAATTATATGTTATTATTATTATTTTTATTAGTTCTATTGGATAGTTAAGGTAAACTTGGCTCGATAAGTTACGTTTTTGAGCTCTAGGTCTATGAGAACCCATGGTATTGACCCTAGTATTCAAGTGGAATATAGCCTATTTAAAGTGAGATATTAAACCGACCTAAATAGAAATAGATCCAAAATTAAGATGGATATATACTGATGTCTAACAATTACAAAATCCTCACTATGGAAAATTGAAGCAAGTTATGTGCATTATACAAACACCATAAATACTTTACATTTTTTTTTCATTTAAGAAATAGTATTATTTTTCTATATGATTTTTTTTTTGAATTGCTTCTATAGTTTGTTCTTTGTCTTTCAAGCCCATATCACATTTACTCTATCAAAATTATTAGCATTCCATATTGTCTACAAATGATTTTGATACAATAAATGCAATACAAGCATTTAGAAAAATCATAGGTGAGAAAAATATAATGTCACATGCTTCACAACACGTTGTAACATCTCAAATCTTTGCAACATCGATCAAAGATGCATATGCTCATAGCCTCTTTCACCCTGCCCCTCTAATTATCATTTGGGCAAGAAAAGCTTGCTTTGGCCTACCTTTCGTCTATGTTGATGTTCTATTTTTTTTTTGTAAGCATGGTAGGACCTTTCTATTAATTTTTTGTCAAAAAAAGCAAGTTACATCCACATTCCATATGGTTAGGTGGCCTCAACCAACCCAATGAGAAACCAAGTCTGTTGACCACCTAACAGCATGATAAGCCATCCAAAAGAAAAATATGACGAGTCTAGCAAGCCACGCTATATATGTTTAAGTGTACTTATACTTCCTACAATCTAGATAACTGTAAACATTTCGAAAAGCATGAAATTGTTGCATACAATAAACCAAAACAAGGGGTGCACCAACACACTATTCATCTTTAGTTGAATCAACATGAGCAGGTTCCTTCACAATGGAGCCTGCCAACTTAGTTTGAGGGATACATGGAATATGTTTCTCGATGCGACTAAGGCGACCATTTTGTCGTTGCAGTTGGAATTGTATCTTTTGAAGCTCCTTACTAAAATCCGGGTACCCATGAGAAGACAGAGGCGTGCCAGTTGGGAGATTCTCCAGGGCTTTAGCTAGTAGGTTCTTCATCATCCAATATAAATGAACTGTTTGTTTATATAGGGTGGATCTTTCACGAGAATGATCGGGGCCTGACACCAAATTCTTCCAATATTCCAAATCAATTTCAAGAATATCCTCTTTCTAGTTGATCTCCTCTTCCCATTCTACAATGAGCTTCCTAACTGGGGCAAAGCCATCTGAATGGTATGCGTGGGCTGCTTTATTAATGATTCGGGAGGCTGACTTATGCCCACAAACTTTACCGCCTAATGCATTGGGTTGACTGGTCGCAGGGGACATTTTCCGCTATTTACCTTGACTGTGAGATCCCCGAGAAACGTTTCCTTTACCAGAGGCTGCACAAGCCATGTAGTTGAGGTCCCTGCAAGGCTTGTGATAGACTAACTATAACCCTAGAAGCTGACCCAAATAGAGTTTATACACAACAGAAAGAAGCTTTTGGGGGTCACTCTAGAACACAACACCTGCCAATGTAACCATATAAGAGGACAAGAATGGAAATAGAAATAAATTCAATTGCTTGTTGTCGACAATTGACCAACAAGAAACAAAGGCTCCAAACCACGCATTAATTCAACTTTTCTCGATATGTATGGGGCTGTAAATATAAACAAAATATTTCAAATACCAAAACCCTGAAGGTTCCAAGCCTAACCCACTTATATTCATACCATAAAGAAATCCCTTGTGTTGAGGTAAGAGACAGTAACAGAACCAAGAGCGGCCTATAGACTGAACCCAACATAGACCCATGTGTGACAAAAAGATTCCATAAACGATTGACACGAGAACACTGTAAACAAGATACTCCTCACACAGTTTTGTAACAAACATAAGGAATTCCAGATAGGTCTCCTTCCACACCCACCAATTTAAAACATAACCATTCGGCCTAAAGACTAGCAAGCCATAGGAGTAGGGATACAAGACTTGGGGCCTGAAAACATACCCATGAGAGAAGACTTGAACCAATAGAAACTTAACCAATGCCTAATGAAGATTCACGAGGGACTCCTTCCTCGAGACAATGAGTAGCTCGTACCAGATCCAAATCAAATGAAACTCACAAATAGGAAACTTACCAAATTTGCTGAGGAAAAAGCCGAAAACCATCACCTTGATAATACCTTTGCCACCTTCGGGGATGGCATTAATTAGCTCCATGCACACAACCAACTCTCCATGTGCTTCGTGTATGTGGATGGTGGTAGAAGGTTACCTTGGGATTTTCATATTGAACAATGAGTAGGGGCTAGTCTCATGCTATCCAACTCACATCCTGATCATGCTATCCAACTCACATCCTAATCGAGGATAATGTTCTCTTGTTTTAAAAATTGTATATTAAATTTGAAAACCAAATCTATAAATATAAATTATATAAAATTAAAAATAAGATGATAATTATTATTTTCAAGTTAAAATGATTTATATGGGAAAAAAATCTAACTTTTAGTTCTTTAGAACCATTCACCCGAGGCACGTGAATAATAATACCAACACATGGGGAGGGTTTACATTTTATTATTTTTATCTTTTAAAATAAGCTAAATTTAAGTTAATTTATTAAATTAAAACAAATGTATTATATTTCCTATTAAATTATAATAATGTTAAAAACAAATACTTTTAAAATATTTAAATTGTGAAGATAATGTAGTGATTTAGTGAAAGATATGATCTCGTGAATATTCTAATCTCGCGAAGGACCTATATTTGTTAATATGAGTTGTTAGCAACACAATGTTCCCATCTCAATCACAAACCCTCAAAATTACATGAGATTAGAGTTTTTCCGGAGTGTATTGATCTCCTAGAGATTCTGACTCCGTCATCTTATGCTCTCTTATAACTATTATCTAGAGTTAATTTTAATCTATGATTGAGCTAAAGCTATATATCTTATATGAGGTTACCCTCGTTCTTATTTAATTTTCAAGTATGAGGAATTATTTTATATATTATATATATATCTATATATATATATATATCAAAGCATGAAAGTATGGAAGAGGTGTGAATTGTCTATTTTCTTCTTATCTTATTTATGGAAAATATTTGACGGGTTTTAGTACATAAAATAAAAGATTAAAAACAAAATAAATTAATGTCGACTTATTTAATTCCAGATCTACCAAGGTTGAGATGGATGAGATCTCTTTTCGCTCTAAAAGAGGTTTGTATGTCAATAGATTTAATCCCTCTGGACACTTGGTAGATATGGATTTAAGTTGGGTTTAGGCTAATGCATAACCAAAAGACCAAAAATTAAACATAGATATTAAAATAAAATAAAACTTATTTAATTAAAAACATTAAAATTTGACAAAAATATAATTAAAAAATAATCATTATTATAAAAATGAAGAAAAAAAATCAATAATGGTGTGTGCTATGTGGGAGGTGGGCATTGCCAGGCATTGCCCCTTTGTCCATGGGGTTGACCTGGTAGTCGACCACACCACCCACCTCCCCCACACAACACACACAAATGTTTGGGGTGATGTTGGGCATCACCCCCGCACAGAGCACACATAAATTGCTATGCATCCCTCCCCCAACACACTCAAATTTATATTTTTTTTTAATTTTTTTTTTTTTTTTTTTAAATTCTATATCTATTTATATATAAAAGTATAATTTTTAAATTTAATTTATTTAGATTTTTTATTGTTAAATGGTTTTTTTAATTATGTAAAGGATTTTTAGTTTAGTGGTTTAGGAAACAATTGGTTTCCCCAACTACATGGGTTCAAGTCTCCCAAGGGCATTGTGTAACTTGTCTTGTAATGAGATTGATGAAAATAGTTGTATTTCTGGCGTAATGCGCGTTAATGTGGTAGTCGATCTTTCAAAGTTACTATTATATTATATATATTAAAATTATATTTTTTTGTTTTTTTAATTATATGTTTTATTTTTGAAAAAGTTTTATTGGTTTTTATTTTTATTTCATAAAGCTTGGATTACATGGCTAGAACCATTTACATCACATAAAACAAAACGTCACTATGATTTCAACAATTTCATATTCCAATAGATGCAGAGTGGGGTCTTGTTGCCTCTAAGGGTTCTATAGGCTCAGATTCTACATTGAAATCTTCCACATGATCTAGAAAAATTGACCCAATAACAAAATGAACTTGCATTACAAAAAATAACTAAAAATTGGGCTGACTTGGAAGGTCCAGCTTCATCCTTGTCCATCGAGACAACAAAATTTTCTTTTCCCTTTCCTCCACCTTTCATGCCCACTCCAGTCAATTCTTGAACCTCCTTGGCGTCGAGGACAAATTTCCCTATCAAAATCTCGTTGATCTATGTGAAAAGGCTGTCAATAACAACCTCTACTGCAAGACATCAATTTTTCCTCAAGCGTAATGAACTTACTCTCAACACTCATCTCCAAGCTCTCGAATTTTTCTTCCATGAAAGTTGCCTTTGTTTCCATATCGCTCTCCATTAGATCTATCCAACGATTCAAGAGACCAAGACAACCCATCAACAATTTGAAGAAGAATTTTATCGCCCTCTTCCACCTTGTTGCTTTGTCCTCCAAGGACGGAAATCCTTTCAATGCCATTTCTACATATCTTACTAATAGATCTGAACTTAAGAAGCGCTGAGAGAAACTTAGAGTGACCAGACAAATACTCAGAGAAGTTACCATATATAGACCCCGATGAGCCTCAGTATTGCAGCAAGGATGTTACAATTCCTAGAGCTACCAACTTTACTTTATCAACTTGGGGTTTCATACAAACTTGGAGGTGACAGTGCTATATACACAACAGATGCAACATTCTACTCATGTCACTTCTTAACTAGGGCGCTAGACCACTAGGGTTCCAGATCAATCTTCTATTGACTAGAACGAATCTCACTAGTGACAATGAATGTAAAGCTAGTTCTAATGTGGGAAGGTAAATTCTTGCCTATTTATTAAAGGAAAATTACTTAATGGTAAATGCTATGAAATGCCATAAATCATCTAGCTAGGAAATGACAAAAGTTACTTGCAGAAAAGAACTATGCTAACCTTGCAATTTATCCTCTAGCTATTAGGACTATTTGGGAATGGAAAGTTGTTCTATCATTCTAGGACTCATACATACATGCACTAACTATCCCATTTTACCTTTGCAGAAAAAGAATCTTTTAATTGCTAAATTAAAAAATGTAAATGCTATGCTATTCTGTCTGATCTTGCATAGGGAGAAGGCATGGGGGAGCTGATCTCAGTTGGCACTGATAGGCATGGAATCTAAGATGATGGCCTAACCTAATCTTATACTACCATGTTGGTCAAAACATGGTCAAACATGCTGCTATAGGAGATCTTGTAGCTACTATAGGATGTCTTGATTTGCTACAGGAAGTTAGCTGAAGGGCTTAGGGGGGCATGAAAGTGAGATGAGGTGTTGGAGAGATGTATGATGGTGATAGAAGATGTAGGGAAGGTGCACATTACCCAAGACTAATCCCAACACTCCAAGGAAGATGGATTTGCCTAAGGTGGCTTTCTGATGGTGGCTACAAAACATAGGTTCGGACTATGGGCCAATATACCTTGGCAGAAGGTGGAGAGGACCTAGGTGAAGCTGGTTGGATGAGTTCCTCCCTGCAGATCAACAATCGCTTCAACAAAACTTTTTTTTCTTTTCATGTATGTATCACTACATGTCAACATGGAAAAGATGAGTTGAATTTGAGAAAGTTGATCTATCTATTGTTAAGGACTAGATCTATGAAATTGAATGCCTTTTAAGCTACAACAAACTTAAGGAAACAAGATAACAACTGTAGTTGGTTCCAAGAAATCATAAATAATGATCTAGCTAAGAATGAAGCCTAAGTTATGTAATGACCAAAAGACAAACTCTTTTTTTGGGGATGTGAGAGTGGGGCCCTCTAATCATTATCCCATGAGGGAGATGAGATAGAGGCCACTTTCATAAGCTTTTCTGAAGTTCTTTCCTTCACTACTACACCATTGATCTACCTCTTCAAAATAATGGAAACCAGATTAAGCAATAATTGAAATACTTGTTAAACTAAATCCTTGTACAATTAGGGTGATTGCCTCATGGGGTGGTCTCAGTTTCCTTGGTATGGATCTCTTCTAAGCAATTTTGGGAAAACAGATCCGTATTATAAATATTTATGCCCCCTATCAAAATAGGTTGGACTACTGGAAGCTATTCCTAGATAACCCGATGATCAATTCCTCAACTATTCTAGGGGGGTGACCTTAACTTCTCCATTGGTCATGAAGAATCCTGGGGCCATCACTCACAAGTTGATACACTCTTGGATCAGCTGAGCTCTCTGCTGGATTGGCATGGCCTCATTGACGTACCTATGAATAAGAAGATGCCTACTTGGCATAACAGAAGAATAGGTGAGGCAGCTTTAGGGAGAAGACTAGACCGGTTCCTGTTATCGGGAAATCTAGTGTCTATGCAGAGCTGCTAGTCCCACTAAGACGGGTGGCTATCTTAGAAACAAACAGATTAAAGTTACTTTCGTTTTCCTTTACGAGAAGTAGATAGGAGAGGAGCAAAGAATACCAAGCTCGATCTTTCGCTTGATTCTCTGCATGTTCCTTCTTCCCTTTGACAGATCTTTGCCGCTTCTTCCTTGACGACTCCACTTCAAAGAGTATCTGTAAAGTTAAAGCAACATAATACCTTCAAAGTGCAGAGATCTACAATCATAAACAATATAGGACCAGATATATATTGACCACCCAAATGCATATATCATAAAACATACAAGAATGTGGAGGAAAACTCGAATAGATTTATTGATATAAAGATTAGAAGAGAGGATTACAACCCATTGATCTAACCCAGCGTCATCCTCCCAGCATGAAAGCCCTTCTTTACCTCATGAAAATCTTAGATCACCCAACACTATGATATTCCACTAGGAAACCAACAACACTTCCTTACAAGATACAAGATTCTAGCCTTTGGATCTTTGGGATGAGGGATCCATATATAGATGATTGTAAGAGGGTGAGTCAGCTTCTGGGATTTTTATTAGTGTCCTCTCTCTG
>APFE031038055.1:0-13218 GCA_000404065.3 Pinus taeda
ATCAAAACTAATTTTACGAGAGGTCCCACCTACCAAATATGAGGATCCTAAGATCCTAAAGTGATTTTCAAGATTGGGGCACCAACCATTCAAGGTACCTTGCTTGATTTGGATGCTATAATTAACATAATGACTAGGGAGATTTTTGAAATGCTTCGTTTTTCCAATTTAACAATAAACCCCACTATTCTAGAACTGGGTGAAATTTCTAAAATTTCCTCTAACGAAATACTAGATTTTAGTTGATTCCTTCTAGTACCTAGTGGATTTGTAGAGTTGCAACCTAAGGCATGACTTGGAGGGCATCCCCTAATCGTAGGAAGACTTTGGATAACCATTACAAATGATTTTATTAGTTCTATATTTCAGTTTATGACGATATTTGATGGGACTACCAATAATTTTGTTCTATACCCCCTAGCTAAGCCAATTATTGAATGTGAGAATCCTTTAAGGTCTGAATTTGAACTATATGAAGATGATACATATCCACTTCTCACTATTACAAAAGCCTTACATTTCAGAAATGAGAGTGATGATGTCATTCTCGGTTTAGTAATGATCCCTCTATTGTTACAGAACCATTATATCGGTTAGTGAGTTTTATAATGGGAAATCGAGTGAGGAAGAAACTATTTATGATCCTACTATGGATTAAATACGTATTGCTCATTGTCTTAATAGTATTCCAATAGAAATAAATCCTCGAAAGGCCCTAAATATTAATCCCAATCTATCACAATTGTTGATAAAGTATAAAGAATATATTACATGGGACTATAAGGAAATAAAGGGTATTCCCTCTAGTCTATGGACTCACCATATTTATTTGAAGTAAGTTTCCGAAGAATGAACCTTGCCTTGAAAGATGTTGTTAAGGAAGAACCTCAGAAAATATTGAATGAAAATTTCATCTACCAATTTTTGATAGTCAATGGGTATCTCCACTTGTTGTAGTACCTAAAAATAATGGAAAATGGAAAATATATGTTGACTAAAACATGCTTAATAAATCCACTCAGAGGGATCATTTCCCATTACTTCTCATTGATCAAGTTAGTGCTGGCATGGGTTGTTAAAAAAAACAAAATCTTATTTCTTGATAGGTTTGGCTATAATAAAATTCAAATAACTACTAAAAATCTAGACAAGACTAACTTCACATGCCCATCGGGTACATTTTCCTATAGAGTGCTCCCATCTGAACTCTATAATGCACCAACAATCTTCCAGCGTGTCGTGTTAGGAATGTTTTTTTGTTAGGTTAATGATTGTGTAGAGATATCTATAGATGATTTCGTGCCTTATGATGATGAGTTTGATGAATATTTAAATAATCTTGAAAAGGTACTTAAGTTTTCTATACAGACCCATCTCTCTTTGAGCATTGAAAAGTCTTATATGATGATGAACAAGGGAATTGTACTAGGACACTATCTCTTTGTTGAAAGTATATAGGTCAATGAAATAAACTCAACATTCTCCTTTGAACAAGAATTTTCATGAACATTTTTTGTACATGTAACCATTTATTTGATAGTCAGATCCAAGTGAAAAGTAGTAGTCCAACATGATACAAAGTGCATTAATTTATTGATGGATTGCCCAAGATCTTACATGACATTCTAAGTTGAATGATGGTTAGTATACTTTAATATGTTGCAAGGTTTTAATGAGGAAAGTGCTTTATATTTTGAACAATATTGAAATGCACAGGGCATGGTGCTAAGGGGAGTACAAATTTCTACTCCAAAGGATGCTACTACCAAAATCACAACAGTACCTCAGACAAGTTTGTGATGTTTTAGTAGGAAAATTGTAGTTCAAGTGACCAAAGATACATTTTCACACAAAGGTGAGGAGATAAGGAAAAGGGAGAGGAGTGGATAGAACTTCCCTTTCGCACCCCTAGGAAGATTTAGCTTACTTTATTTAAAAGTTTTTATCTTCTGAAGGATGCTTTGGAATTGTTTTTAATTATCACTTCAAGTTGTTGGAACACCTACATCACAGGAAATTAGTAAACATTCCCTAATACCTTATGAATTCATTCCAATACATGGTTGATATTTTTTAATATGCCAAATATCCAAAAAAAAATGTGTGACAAATTATGTGTTGATTAAGTTGATTATTGTTGATTCACTAGAATGACAAGGGAGTGCAAGGGAAAGGTTGTCGAAAGGATAGAGAGTACTAGCCTAGCTCTGGAGGAGGCAGAAGAGTGTGAGCTTAAGGATGAAGATGAAGGTAATGAAATAGAGAAGTTAGAGAGGAGTATAGGGATGTTTTCCTTTGCTAAAATGAAGGCCTCTGGAGGATGTCACTGCAAACAATTCTCTTATTGATGCACCCACTTATGACTTCTACACTAAAATAGAAATTCATGATCAAACACTAGTCGACATTTTCAGTGGATAGTTTGGAGGTTCTAAATATGGAGCATACCCTATAGAGGAATAACAACCCCTTCAAAGTAAAGTGAAGAAAACGGTATTGAAGAAATATGTTGGGAGGAAATTCCCAAGGAAAAGTGTTAAAATTGTTGCTACATCATCATCTGATCCATCACCTGGTATCTTCGCTATTAGAAAAGAATTGAAAATGTCATATGATTACGGAAGCAAGGAGAAAGAGTATGAATTTAGGAAAAAATAAGAGGACAACCCCCCACCTAGTAAGTTTAAATTTGATCGGCTATCTCACCGAATTAATTATTTTAGAAAATAGAATGAAAATTAAGAAATAAACTTTCTATGTTTAAGGAGATAATTCAGTTTGAGAAACAATTAGGGTTGGAAAACCTAGTTGGGGTAGAGGAAATGCTAGATACTTTTCTGAGACTAGTTTAATTTGGAAACCATTATGAAAAGTCATGCAAAGGAATAAATTCATAATCCAATGAATGCGTTAGTGGGAGTAGAAATAGAAGTTGAAGTGGAGAGTGTGAAATTTCATGCTGCACCACAAGAGTTTGCAAAAGTTGTTATAGAAACACAAGAACCAATAGATTAATTAGAGTAGCCTGAGGAATTTTGATTGTGCCACAAGAAATTGCTAACAATACTACAATGACACAAGAACTAGTAGTTGAAGGAGAGTGGCCCAGGGGGAATAAAATTGATGATATACAAGAACCTATTGTGATACTATTGCTACACAAGAACGTGTAGTTAAGGTAGTACATATCAAATAAAATGGATAAGAATTGAAAAAGCAAGAGAATTTGTAGGAATACATTTAAGCCACCAATGTAACAATAGTGGAGAGAGTAATATAAGTGGAGACAATAACAACATCACAGTGAGAACAACCTAAGCTTGCAGAGCATTGGAATTCTGATTTTGCACCACCAAAAAGTTCTCTATTTCATTTTCCTCAAACACTAAATGGAAGAACAATGCTGCTCTATGCCCATATCTTCCCCAGTCACGAAATGCCATGTGAGGAACTTCACACAAATTACAAATTTGTCCCCGAGAGTTATCGGGCCTCCCAGCAGAGGTATCTCATACTGGATCTTCTACAAAATTTTCAATATTTGTGTAGGAAGGAAGTGAGGGCTTCGTTGGATGATTTGTTATCATGTCCCCATTATTATTTTCATCTATAGTATAGACACGATGGGTTTCCAAGGAATGTGATGTTGAGGCCATAGGGGCAGGATGATGTCATTAGGGCTCTAAGAGGAGTTTTGAGGGATTTCTAAGGGATCTGATGGATTTCACATTGCATTCACCATCATCTGCACAATTTTCCTTTCATTCAATTGCATTTTGACAACTTAAAAAAAAAATAGTTATTTAATTAGAATTTTTATAGGATGGGATGCTTACAAGTGACTTTCAATGGCCGAAGAGTGTATGGTGGGTGGTTGACAATTTCCCAGATTAAAAGTGACTTTAATCAGCCACTTAATTAAATTAAAAGAGGGGAAAATAAATAATTGATGGAAATATGGTGAAAAGTGACTTAATGAATTAAAATAAAATTAAAGTCACTTAGATGGAGTCAAAAAGGAGTTTCTGGAATAATATTAAAACAATCAAAATAAAATGCTTCTAGAGACTTGGAGATCTGTCTATGGAGTCTTTAAAAGGACGAGGAGGATATCATTTGGGACATCCTTGAGTTGTGATATTTCCTTGTGAAGAGGTTTGTAAAACCAGGAGTTCCCAACTTCAGCAGTAGCCTTAGGATAAAAACCCTTTGACTTCCATTTATTGTGATTTGGACCAAAACCCAACCCACCATTGAGGGGATTTCATCCAAAAATCTCATAGAGCTTCAAGAATGTTATTGGAGATCAGATTTATAGCATATCTGAGGATTGGATTAAGCAGCATGCAAATTCTCAATTTGTGCATCAGTGTAGTCCCAATTTGAGAGGCCAGGTCTAGATCACAACAATTGAGGAGTAGAAATAGAGATTAATTTCTAGGTTTTATACTTGTAATTTCTTTTGTATAATTTGGTGGATTCTCATGATATTTTTGAGAAAAATTAACCTCATAATTTTTTGAGGACAATTTCTACAATAAATTGTATTTGGGACAATATAGTGGTATCCGAGTTGGTTATTCTTGATAGCCTAGAGGGTTTCAATTTCAATTATAGATTGTTCAAGGGTTTATTTTAGTGTCAAATTCTATTTTCTAGAGTTTAATACTCTGTAGGTTAATTTTGAATTAACCATTGTTACGATAATTTGTTGGAGAAGGATATTCTTATAAATTTGGAGCCTAAATTTTTGCCAACTGGGGTTTAAAATAAAGGTTGATATATTTCCATATGGTTCTTGGAAAATAAGATTGTGTATTAAAATTTTCAATATATTTATTAGAGAATAATTATTGCAGTCGCTGGAGATAGAGAACTTTGGGAGAGCTAAGAAAAAAATAACAAGTTGATTTGTTGGGCCAAAATTCATTTGTTTACAAGGCCAAAACGTGAATTTATCTATTGTGTTGAGATTATCTATTGGGGTCAAGTTTAATCATCAATACTTGAAGGCCAAATTAATTATTCCCAAAAGGAGGCACGGATTATCATCTCAAACACTAAATTAGAGATGATTTATTCATTATTGGGGTTAGAATTTTATGTGTTGTTGAGCCATTAGTTGCTAGGTAATCTTTAGGATAATACCAGGGTTCTTGAATTGATATATTTGTTGTATTTTTTTTATCACACTAATATTTCCCTCGAATTTTATAATATTGCTCTCAAAGTGTTCAAATATATGTTTCCTCATAAATTACTTGAAAAAATCCATCAAAGAAAATTTTAAATTAGCACTAGGAAACTCACACTAAATGGGGGCTTTTTTGGAGTTGCTAGAATCTTCCCAAGGTTTTTCTCGGTTTTATGAGCAGAGTTCGTGGTTAAGATTTTCGAATTTTTTGGACATTATTAGAGATGAAAAACAAAATTCTTCAATAGTGATTTTATGAGAAAAATGGGTAATTCAAACCACTTAGTGGGCTTGATATTAGCTTGGAGACAAGCCGAACCATTTATAAGTTTTATGGGTTTGGTTTGAGAAGCCTCAAATTAAATTCTCAAAATTTTTGGGGTAGTATTGAGGGTAGAAACACCATTTCATATTTAACGAAAACATCATAATATATGGGTAGTGTGAACTAATTATTTAGGCTATTTTTCTAGGCCGAAATTTTTTTGTGGGCCAAATTTAACTTCTTGTGCCAAATTTCTCTTGCAAAACATAAATTATTTTTAGAGCCTAATTTATTTTCTGGAGCTTAATTTATTTAATGGAGCCCAAATTATTTTCTATAACCAGATTTATCTATTAGGGTAGAGTATTATTGTGTGCAATGTGAGGTTGCATCTGTTGGTCGAATGGTTATATTGGTATGTTGTAGCACTACTATGTGCATTATATAGTTATAGTCCAAGTATGTTGATTATTGATGTCATGCAAAGTTGAGTAGAGGATGATTGAGATTATGTACAACATTGTCACTCTTGCTACAAAATGAAGGGGTTTGATGAGATTTCTAAAAATTTCAAAAAAAACCTTTAATGACTTCGAAATAAGTGAGTACCAATAACAATTCGTGAAATCACTTATAATTGGTGTTTGGGGCTATATTGCTTCCTTGGATCAAAGGGCCTTTCCAAAGGAGGTGAATGCTATCATATAATTGGACCAGATAAAGGATTTGCACAAGGAGAGGGAGGTAGAGAATTGGTTCTTTGCACCTTAATCTGATTTCAAGAGTTTTTGTATAAGACTTGTTTTTATTCTTTGCTTTCTAGCTAAAAATACTCCAGGGAGTGTTATTTTAATGGTTGGAGTTTGTAACAGCCATTGTACAAGCTCCAAATTTTATAATGATAAATGATGAATTTTATTATAACATACTTATATACTGGTGGCCTAAACTATGAATAAACAGATCCATGATCCAAGGGAGAGATGCAAGTGGTGTTAGATGGCATAATTGAATGCTCGCAGTAAAAAAATTTCTTGTGAATTGGACGAAAAGGACAAAAACCTAACCCACCATCCAGTATATTTCACCCAAAAATTTCATGAAACTTCAACAATGTTATTGGAGATCAAATGTACAATAGATCCGAAGATTGGAGTGAAGATCATGCAGATTCTGAATTTGGGCATCAGTACGGTTCCAATTTGAGAAGCCAGATCCAACTCGCAGCAATTGAGCAGTAATTGGAGAGTAGCAATAGAGATTAATTTCAAGGTTTTATACTTGTTGGAGAGAGCATGGCCATTACACCAACACCGCTAGGTGTTAGTAAAAGGACACATGCTAGAATTAAGCACATGCCAAGAAACACACAGGGAGCATTGACCTTCCACACTGCCATTAACTAGAAACCAACAATACTAGTAATTTCTCTCTCTTGTATAACTTGGTGTATTATCATGATATTTTTAGGAAAAATTAACGACATAATGCAATTTTTAGGAAAAATTAACGACATAATCAAAACGTTGTTTTTGGGACGTTACATTTGCATAAAACATAAGCTAGCGTCATGTTCGACATCGCTCCATAGCTTAAAGCTTGAAAATTGTGTTGATATGGTTTTCTGATTTTTCTTTTGGGCATCGTTTTTATTGTTAGATGATCCAAAAACAATTTATTATCATATATTATAAAATTGAAATAAAATAATTATTAATTTAAGAAATTAAATTAATAATTATTATTCTAGAATGATTAATTAATGGAGACAATTAGAAATTAGTATATTGTTGTAACAAGATATCGCTCTCCAAATGTGTCGTATCTTAGGCTCTATTTTAGGAGATTAGTTAGCTAGTTGATTTGAATAGCATTTAAGGTAAATGGGCACTTGTTATTTAATAAGTGATCCATAATTAGAGGTAGTTAGGACATGGAGCTTATAAATAGCTCATTGCAAGAGTGTTTGGTTGTTCGGGTGTAAACTCTTGCAAAATCAATTATGTAATTGTTTTTTTCTCATTAATAAAATTACGTGTCTGAGGACACTTCTGCCATTATTGTGGTATCAGAGCTCCAGTAATGCTGCAGTGGATGTGAAGAGGAGATTCGAGCCCTACAAGTTTGTGCAAAACTCCATTGAATAGCTCAGCAATTGGTATGAAATTTGTCAAAATTTTGTTCAAAAGAGAAAAATTTTATTGATTTTAGATTTTTCAAATCTGAAAATCAATTTTTTTTAGGGCTATTGAAAACCAATTCAAATTTGTAAGTTGAATGTAAGAGGGCACACAACTATGTTTTAAATCTCTGTTGCAATTCAATTGAAAATTGTTATGTTTCAAATAGCATTGATTTAGTTTGAACAGCGTGGAGAGCTGCAAATTGTTTGAATCCAAACTCGTGTTGCTCTGTTGACTGTTTGGGACAGCGTGGAGAGAAATCCAACTTATCTGTTTAGTGTTGTGTAAAGAACACCGAGACCGAGAAATCTGTGAAGCGCAGGAAGACGAGGTGGACTGCTGAATGACGGGTGGATACGACAAGGAATTGCAATGGCAGAGGCGAAATATGCACCCCACCGCGGCCATTTTCGAGCGTTGTTCGTCCCGCGCAGTGTCTAAGCTACAGTCTCAATTGATTGCACAACACCGGGGCTGAGCTACATTCTCAACTGATTGCAGAACACCGGGGCTTTTACATTTACACTGTGCCGGTTTGCTTTAGAGCTTTTACAGGATATTTGGCGTGTGGCCTCATTTTTTCCCCGATCACTTCGATTTTAATTTGCTGCAGATCATCAATTGCCTGGATAAGAAGGTGATCCAATTTAGGACTCAAGTCCTATTTCTTTGACGATTCACCATTTCCTTTCTTCAAAAGCTCAGCAAGTAACAAGTCCATTTCATGAAAAAGTCTTGGTACTTCACTTAAATCTACTTGCTTTTGATCCTCTGCCATGTTCCCGGGGTACTTCAATCAACCAGAGATGGATTGCTTGGTAGATGTTCAGAAACTCGTAACTGAGCAGTCTTGGACTCCTGCCTTCAATTCTCCGAATGCTGTTGAGAGTGCTTTAGTTTTTTGACAATTTATATGTAATTTGGAAGGTGTATTTTACTTGCGTAATAAGTCATTTTTCTTTGGGAGAAATAAGGTGAGCTTTAAAAGCTTTGTAATAGAGTGATGAGTGAGGTTTTAAGAGTATTTTTTTAAAAAAAGCCTTGTAATGGAGTAATAAGGGTGATGTTTTAAAATTTTCTTTTGTTTTGGAGTAATAAGGAGTTTTATTTGTAAATTGGAGAGATAAGGTGTGTTGGGTAATTTGTTTTTAAGAAGTTTTTTTTTTGGATGATCACATTGTAACTCAAAGTAATTTTAATTTGAAGGGGGGTAATTTCTTTTTTACCATTGTAAAATGTCAAATTTTCAAAGTTGCCTTGTAAAAATTTGAGAAATTGACTAGAGCCAAGTGCAAAGCTCAGTCAATATTCTCCTATTTTGACGACTATTTGAGGGTCAAGGCCAATCCCCGATAGATCGTATTTTTTGTGTGGTGTGTTGTGTTGACTATCTTGTACTTTCTATTCTGCTTCTTGGGGCGTCTCTTAAACGCTAAAAATGTCTAAGTTGATTAATTTGTTTTCTGATTCCGACAAACTATAAGGCACCAAATCTTATAAAACATAGCATCGTCTCATCGAAAGCACACTCATTTATAATGAATTATGGCAGAGAATATGTGATGGAGATGTTAAGCCGAATAAACCCACAAATGCAGATGCACTGGCAAAATGGGAAATCAAGAATGCTAAAGCCTTAGCTCTTATTAAACAGTCTGTGAATGATGAAATGTATGTCCATATAGAAAATGCTACAGATGCATGGTCTGCCTTGAAATTTTTTAAAGACCTCTTTGATACTCAGCCTGAATCAAAGAAAGTCGATCTACAATTAAAATTGTTGCAACAAAAATTAAATGAAGGCGGTGATGTTCTTGAATATCTCTCAAGACTTAAGAATATCAAGCAAGAAATTATTAATGCTGGTTTTCCCGCAATTGATGATAGCTTTATGGTCACAGTTGTAATTGCTGGGCTTCCTTCTTCCTATACGCATTTTTTAGAGACACTACAAGTAACTGAGAAATTAGAAAAACTAAAGTTTGATGAGCTTTGTGAAATGTTGAGTCAACATGATAAAACTTTTGGGAAGAATAAGAAAGTTGGTGAAGATGTTTTTCTCACAGAGGCCAGCACTAGTAAGTCATCAATAGATAGTTCTCAAGGAAGAGGCAGAGGGAATCAGAATCAAGCAGCACATAATCGAGGTCGAAGCCAAAGCAGAGGCAACAATTTTAACAGAGGAGGAAGAAATAATTTTCAAGGTAGAGGAAACAACCAAGGAAGAGGCAGTTTTCAAGGACAAGGATATAATAATGAAGGTAGAAGACAATCTCAAAATAGAGGTCAAAGCAGCGGCAGAGGAAAATCTTCAGGAAGAGGAAGAGACTTAAGTCAAATTGTGTGTCGAAGATGTAACAAAGTTGGCAATTATGCTGAAGATTGTCGAACATCACTTAATAAAATTCCTAAGTTTCAGCAGCATTCAGCACAATTTGCAAATGATCAAGATGAAGATAACTCAGAATATGTTTTTACTTCCTCACCAGCATCCCCAATTTCATCCCATCTTACAAGTGACTACGAAGATGCCTGGATCTTGGATTCCAGGGCAACTGAGCACATGACTTGTCGACGTTATTTTTTCTGGAATTTTCAAGAATGCCAACTTAATTCAATTTTTGTTCCTGATGATACAAAACATACTCCTTATGGAAAAGTAGTAAAAGTTTTTCTCCCTGACATTGGAGAAAAAATGATTTCCAATGTATGGTATGTACCCAGTTTCAAGAAAAATTTTCTCTCTCTAGTCACGATTCGACAAGCAGGACATCAGGTGATTATTGAAGATGGTTTAGTGAAGATTAATTCAGTGAAACAAAACTTGAAAACAGTCATGACAGGTTACGAGGATGGAAAACTGTTACGGATGAAAGGGACAGTTATTCCAAGGAATTATGATTTTGCAGGGGCAGTGACTACAGGTATTTCACCTATGAGACTATGGCATGTAAGATATGGACATTTGAATTTTCAGAGTCTTTCTGAATTGCAGAAACAAGGAATGGTTAAAGGACTTCCCACATTCAAAAGGGAAAATGCAAAATGTGAAGCTTGCATTTATGGCAAACAAAATCGAGAAAGTTTTCCAACAAGTTCATGGCGTGCAAACAAGTGGCTACAACTGGTTCACAGTGATGTTTGTGGTCCACTACAAACTTCATTTGGTGGTTGCAAATATTTCTTACTATTCATTCATGATTTCAGCAGAATGACTTGGGTTTAGTTTTTGAAGAACAAGTCAGAAGCATTTGATAACTTGAAAATTTTTTGCCAACTTGTTGAAAATGAAGTAAAAGAAAAGATAGGTACTCTCAGGACAGATAATGGGGGAGAATTCACTTCAAATGAATTCGAAACCTATTGCAGTGACAATGGCATAAGACGACATCTCACTAATGTTTACACTCCACAGCAAAATGGCTTGATGTTGATGGCATTGAATTATTTATGGTAATTCAATGCCATCAACAATTGAATTTCTCACTTTAGCACAGCTGATCTCAAGAGAACTGTCAGCCGAGGATTCACTGGCAGTTGAGAAACTGTTGACAGAATTATCTCACTGTCAGCTAGCTGCCATAGCACGTTTAGAGTTAATTGTTTCCTTGTTTTATATGTAGTTTATTTAACTGATTTTGATTTTCATTGATGATAGTGTCTATTTTGTATTTCAATAACATCACGTTTCTAGCAACTTTGGACAACACTATATATCGAGATTTGGACAAGACTCTATATCGAGACTCCCGAGCATAATTTTCCAACCAAATTTAGTTTGAACGAGGTTTCTAAATAAATTGCCACTGAGCTACATTCATTCTAAATTTGCATGGCAGAGTGAAAGTGAGAATTGCTTCAAAATGATCAAAGGTTTATGGGATCTATAAACATAAATTTTCAATTAGAAATATGTTCCACCAATATTAATATATTGGTACAAATTTCATATAGTTAGTGGTCGAACCATGTAAATCAAATGGTAAACAATTAATGAGTTGAACATATACCGTGTGACTACTAGTAATCAACAGATACATTAAACGCTTGTACTATCAGAAGACATGATACGCTTTAACATGGCGCCAAACGAACATGTGCGTTGTTTTCAAAATTACATCACATAGAAATAGCATTCCCACTTAATAATATTCCTTCTAAATATACTGTAGACTTAATTCATCTTCTTCTAGTTCTTCACTGTTGTCACCTTCTAGACGGCCATCATCTTGCTGATGTTGGAAATCCATGTTTGCAGGCTGATCACTATCACCAAAAAAGGAGAAATATGGTTGAGGTGACGGAGGTGCGGCCATGTTTACAGGCTCATCACCATTGTCACCTTCTACACGACCATCATCTTGCTGAGTTTGGAAATCCATGTTTGCAGGCTGATGACCATCACCAAAAATGAAGAAATATGGTTGAGGTGACGGAGGTGCAGCCATGTTTACAGGCTCATCACCATTACCAAATCTGAAATACGGAAGAGCTACCGGTGGAGGTATGGCCATATTTCCAAACTGATCAACAAGACCGAAGGATTGCAGCGGAGGTACCTGTGGTGCTACGGCCATGCTTCCAAGGTGATCACCAAGTAGGAAGGATTGCTGCAGAGGTACAGGTGGTGGTAACGCCAGGTTTCCGTATGGAGGAAAACGTTCCATATGGTGCCCCTGGTCCTCTGAGGGTGGCAGTAGTCTTCGTCTTTTGAGGGGAGGTCCAATTTGCACTTCAAGCAGCTCAGGTTTATTGTATACCAATTCTTTCAATCATTCATCCCTAGCAGCCAGAGCCTCATTATCTTCTATCTCAATCTCTATCAAACTACACTTGTTGCACATTTTACATGGTTTCCCTGGTTCTCCTTTATATTCACCACAGCGACAAAAATGATCAAAGCCTATGCACGAAATTCCCTGTCTGCAAACGTATCACATTGTATTTCCACACCTACAGTTAACTTTATTGCATCCAAACGTCTTGATTAACTCCGCTTTGCAAATATTACATTCTCTTATCACAGCTTTTGCCAGCATCTCTTCAACTTTCGTACGAAGAGATGTCTCAGAATTTTGGTCAACCTCTTCACAGCTTAATGGTAAGTGACTCAACTTCTTGCACTGGAGGCATGAAGCAACTAAACATTTAGGGTTTGGACAATCCAAAACTTGTGCACAATTGTCTATTTCATATGGAATGTTACAGAATGGGCAATGAACCAAGTCTTCAATTTTGGCTTCAACTATTGCTTGTTGGGCCTGCCGATATTCATATCTTTCAATAACATCATTTGGAAGAACTCTCTTAATCTCTGATAAACGAATTGACGCGTTGCATGGATCGATAGTCATAGATGATCAGCCGCTTTGAGACCTCCGTAAATGATTTGGTCAAGTCGCTTCCCTATACATTTAAAACAGAACTGATGCCCATTTTGACACTGTACAATATTTTCAATTTGATATTCCCAAAAGCAACATTCACATTCGATATCTTCATCTACTTCAACTACTTGTATCTCTCTAAGGCTCTTAATTTGAAAATTGTTACTTTGTGCAATATGCGAATTTTCT
>APFE031038056.1:0-23594 GCA_000404065.3 Pinus taeda
TCTGCTCATCAGTGGTGTAATCATAAGTTTTGCATTTGATAGTGAACTCAAACAAGAAAGTATCTTGATCTTTCGAGGTCAGGCCATGGAAATGAGGAAGAGTAGAGGGGCTTATGTTTTTCATCTTAGTATCCCCATTAGTTTCTCTGATGGGAAAAGCACCCGCAATTTTTTCTCTATCTCCTCTTTCATTTCTATTTTCAACCATTAGGTCGGTTGGAATGGGTTCTCCTTCTTCTTCTCCCCCTATAGGCTCTTCAAAAATCTCTAGTTATTCGCCTAAGGGGTCCTCCAATTCACAGCCACCGAATAAGAGGGAAGGTTGGTTGTTTGAAGTGGTGAGGGTATTTGGTAGAAATTTTCCTAAGTTATCCCTATTCCTACGAGGCATGAAAGAAGTGTTTTTGTTTTGTTGTGTGTTTCAAGCTTTGAGACTAATTGCAGAATTGAAATAACAAACTGAATGGAAACTAACTATTGAATGAAATCGCACCTGCAGAATAGAGAAGAAAGCAAACCAACTTACAATTTCTTTTGAAAAAAAGAAGCTAATAGTAGAATGTCAGAGATAAGAAATGGAAGAAAGAAAGCAGAAATCACATCTTACTCAGACACCTCCCCCACAATAGTGCCAAAAAGTGATGAGCACCAGTATTGCAACAAGAATGTCGCAACTCCTGGGACTACCAACTTTACCTTATCAACTCAGGGTTCACACAAACTTGGAGGTGACATTGTTGTATACACAAGAAGATGTGATGGGTCCAATCTTTGTCACTGCTAAGCTGGCGATATACCACTATGTTTTCTCAAACTGGCCTTCTATTGATTTAGAAGAAGCTTGATTCAACTAATGAGGAAAGGGGAAATTTGCACTAATTGAAATCTTGTCTACTGTAGTAAGGAAAGACTGAAATCAAATTCTTAAACACACCACTCATCTAACTAATTGCTAAGAGGCTTTGCTTCAAAAGAATGCTAAGTTAACATGTGTGTAATCCTACTGTCCTAGGCATGCAATCTGAAATAACCAAACACTCAATTGTTGTGCATGTAAATGAACATAATAACTTTTTTTCCTTTTTGTCCCTTTTGTGTGAAAAATATGAATGCTAAATCCTCTTGGTGATGTGGTAGGTAGGTTAGAGATGGTGGTGAAAGGTCATATGGCTTGGGAGGAAAGTAGGGGTCCTCTCCTATCTTCCTAGATGCTTTTTCCACAATTCGGCCTCAAAACAGGCCACTACAGGTCATCCTACAGGATGTCCTAATGCTTCTTACAGGATGTCCTAATGCTCCTATAGGATCCCTTGTATTCCTACAAGATCCAACCGAGAAAAATAGGAGTGATTTGGAAGGTGGTGTAGGGCTTAGGGAAGGTGAATGGTGGGAGAAATAAGGCAAGGGAGTGACTAAGACTTCTTCAAAGCTCAAAACAGAGTTTGTAAGATGGTTGGGTTAGCACAACAAACCTAGAAAGTTGTTCTTATGGAAGGATGAATTGTTTGAGGGACTTAGTGGCATTTGATGATCATGGATGGATGAGTTTAGAATGGGTTTGTTGGTCATGAGATCTCCTTGCACTGTTGGAACTCCTGCACTACATTAATCACTAGCATTTATCCATGAGTCATGTCAAACAAGAAAGATTTTCAATCAACTAAAGAAAATAGAATTCATTATCTAGTTGCCTATTTCATGCATTGAAATACTTGCAGAATAATGTGAAACACTATGAGATCTAATAAAAGTTTGAATATATCATAAATGACAATTGAATCCTACTCTTGAAAACTGAAAAGATGCTAGTCGAAGTAGCAGAAAACCCTAAATTCCCTAAGAAATCAAAATTCTATCTTTTTGGGGCTGCATAGGAGTTCTTTCCTCAAACCATGGTCCCTAAAGAGAGGAGTGAGGAAAAATCCAATTGCTAATAGATTTTTGGTATTCCTTTATCTTTCTAAGCTACTGCTAAAGTAATGCACAAATGGAAGAAAACTAATCCAAATCCACAACTACTTGCAATGAAATAATGCTAAAACCAATTCAATCATTAATCTATGAAATTAGCTAAGCATACAAGTACAAGAAGAGGAGCCTTTGCTTCTAGTATTGGTCCCTAAACCAAGAGCTTCAGCCCTCTAAGTCAAATTAGTTCTGGATCAAGGAAATGCTCATTCTCATTATCATATCAGAAAAAATTACATAACAATGTCTTCCACAGGTCTTGAACTCGAAAATTCTTAGTGATCTTACATAAAAAAAATTGAATCTCAATGAGGCTCTAGGCCTCCTTATTTATACAATGGAAGTCTCCAACGACCTCCTTAAATATAGGGAGGCTTGGCTCCCAAGCTCAAGATGAATTGGTTCTTAACTTTCACTGGCTCGGCTTCCTTTTGATCTTCATGACTCGTTTGCTTGCAACTCCGAGTTAGTGTGATTTGATGGAGGAATATTCGAATGAATGAGGATTAAATGAGGAGGATATATATCCTACAATCTCTCCTCCTTGTCTCATTCAATTTTTTGCCCTTAATCAACCAAAATTGCCATGATTTTGTCTCAAAAACCACCAATCAATGCACATTAGACCACTAGACATATCATCTTACTTTTACTCATCTCATTAAGCAAAATATGATTAAAACATGTAAGGAATTATGAGAAGAGTTGATTTTAATAAGCTTGGAGGTGTATTAAGGTCCATATAGTTACCTAATGATGAGGCTCATAAGTAACTTGGGCTTGTCATAGTGACAAGTCTTTTGTCGTTTAAGTTTTACGTGTCCGACAGAAGAATAACTTGGTATCTTTTTCATATTTAGAGAGTTTGAAAAAGAGATGAAAAAAGAAAACTCCATGATGTCCCTTTTTGTAATTTGTCCCCCAAATCCGAAAAGGTGGAAAACAATATTTGAGAGAACCTCTTGACCATGCCGACCAAGGTGTTCTTTTTTCATACAATAGTCTATCTTAGTCCGGAAAAGGGTTAAACTTATACTGAGTATACATCATTTCATTTACTTTTACGAGTTCGAAATGACAAGTACTCGGCAATATTTTCATTTTTCGAGTCAGAAAAGAGCTAAAAGATGACTCTGCCTAGAAGAACAAGTGGTATAGAAGGATAGCAACTGGTTCCGGTAATTAAGGAATTGCTCAAAACATGTAATGGTCAAGAGGATGGATAATAAGACCACTTATCACAGATGTTCCTCAGACACATGTAAAACAACCAAGTGAAAGTATATGATCGGCCAAAGAGATGGTGATGATGGAGAGGAAAAAACCAAGTCTCATCTGGCAAAAACAGGCTAATAAAAATAGCAACCATGAGATGTAAAGTGGGAATGGTTTTATTTTTACACAAGCTTTAAACACGAGAAGCTATGCTTGAGTATACTTGAAGATGGTTTCATTTTTTCACAAGCTTGAAAGAGAAACAAACTATGCTTGGGTTGGGTTTCATTTTTACACAAGTTTGAAACAAAGATAAACTATGATTGAGATAATTTTGCATGCCCCCAGCATAATGACTCAATTACAGGTACATGCCCCCCAAGCTTCATTTCATTCACCTAAGTGGATGTAATGAAGGTTCACTTACAAGATCAAGTAAAAGACTCGACTGGGATTTTACGAGATCTAATCAAAGACTCGAATTAGAAGTGGATTTGTTTCATTTTTTAACGAGCTTGACATAGGGAAAGAACCATGCTCATGACACCTATTTCATTTTTTAACGAGGTTGACATAGTAAAAGAACTATCCTCATATCCCTTGTTTCATTTTTTAAGGAGCTTAACACAAGACAAGGAACTTTGCTCCACTCCTTTATTACACTTCACTTCCCCGTGACATACCCCGAAGTGCCTGAAACATGACCATCATGCAGTATAGTTCAGATCCTTCCTAAGGCTTTGATTGGAAATTCCTTGAGCTTCCCTTGAAGGAAATAGCTCTAAAACCCCAATTTGAGAATCATCGCCCTTATGAGACTAAAAATAGAGATGATCGCTTGTTGCACTATACTTGACCTGCAATGGCATCTCTCTGTTCACTTGTATACTTACGATGATCCCAAAAAGGCAATTTTCCCAAAGAGGATGAGAAGCTTTATGATCTAAAAGCTTCCAGAGCAGCGAGCTGGAGGTTTTTTGGCATAGATGAGGTCGAATTCTCCCAACTTGGCCTCTTGGTCTTATCCTTATGAGCTACCTCCTTGAGATAAGGGCCTACTCCTATTTTTGGAGAGATCCTAACTCCCTTTCCCATCCTATATATCATCCTCTCCCATTCCCAAATGGAAGGTCTATGTCTATTTTCACCCTTATGCTAAGATTGTGCTTATATGCTACCCATTTGGCTTGGAGAAGGAGTGCTTAGAGAGCTTAGCTTGGACTTGGATATTCATTCAAGGAGAGCCTATCAACATCAAGGCTTGGTTGTATGCTTCCCCTTATTTTCTAATAATATACAACTGTTGGTTCATTTTCCCTAAATGTGTCATTTAGCTTAACATTCCTTGATCAGTTAAGTAGGGTTTCTTTTTAATATGATATTTGTATTTGCATGCCTTGTTGTGTCTTGATCTCTTGTGCAGGTACATAAATGCTGAGAGCAGTAGGAACGAGCATGTGATGCAAGTGATTCAAGGTCTTCAACAAAGGAGATCGAAATAGCATCAGAACGAGGTAGGCCATCTTCTTCATTTCTTTTTTCAATTGTAACTTAGGAAAGTGTCCAGTATATTGTCACCTCGGTTGCTAGACCCACTCATTGGGTTAGAGGGATTGTCACTATCTGCAGAAAGGATTTACCTAGACAACATGGCCCCTCCTCCCAAATGTTGAAATCATATGTATTGAAATATAACCTGTGACCATGTATAGTTAAGAACCAACATGGTGGTCCACCGATAGAGTGTGGAGTTTTTATGTGGAAGGTCGAGGGGTCGAACCCCATCGAGGCCTTCAAGCCCTATATAAAAAAAATTGGCCAAACTCGGGGCACCACGTGGCGCCCTCTCATTGGGCCACCTCAAACCGTTTGAACCAATCAAATTGCATCAAATGCACATGTATGAACATGACACGTGTCAAGACATAATTGGTGCACTACTGACTGTACCCTTCACAGTCATCTAATGACGTCAACTGTACGAATTTCCCAGTCAACCCTATTGTTGACTTTTTTTAGTTGTTGGTCAAAAACTTCAGAAAGTTGTAACTTCTTCATACGATTTTGGATTGAGACAATTCAAGCATTGTTGGAATCAGGACAATGAACACTATGACTTCACACTAGTTTCAGGAGATTCTAAGCATTTTAATTTTTGAGCCTATTTTTTATCTCTAGATTAGTAGCAGAAGGATCAGCGTCAGTTGATGCAGTCATATCTTGAGAGATAGTTGTAGAGGCTAGTAGCAGTCAGAGACTTGGGATACATTTATAGCTTAGAGACACAATTGATTCACTATTTTGGATGCTTCTCAGTTCCAGTTGTTGTAGTATCATCAGCAGCAGTCGTTATGTTATAGTACATTCCTACAAAGGAGAAGGATTGGGGTGGTTCATAACCCTTTTCTTGCTAAGAGGGAGTGTTAAATTGTAGCCATAAAATGCTTCATTTGACTTGTGTCTTAGTCAAATGGAGAAATTTGAATTTCCACATCATAAGGATTACTTGAATTGCAGTTAGAAGGAGTAACATGACCAAGTCACTTAGTTAAGTCTGTCAATTCGAGTTTCTGGGCAAAAAGTAGAGTTCATTATGAGTTGATTGCTAAGATCTAGTAATCTAGTGGATATATAGTTAGTGAAACTTAGTTATCTGAACTCTAGTCATGAATAGAGTCAGTAGCAGTTCAGTTGAGTGGTTGTAATTGTTGTTAACTCACTGATCTCTCAGTTAACTAGTCAATTTACTAAAAATAGCCCTAGTCATGCATGGAATTCGAATTACCTATTTGAGTGGACGGAAAAGGCATAATTGTATTTATTGTTGTATACTATTGAGTGTACAAATTTTTCATGTAGCAGGTGAACTAATTTCCTCGGGAATTGTACAAGGAAATAGGATCTCCCTATTCTTTAGGAGTAGGAATTGTGCAAGGAAATAAGAGGAAGTTGGAGGCCTATTTTGGCTAAGTGTTGGACAGAGAAGGCAAAGCAAGAGATCAGTATTATAATGTAGGTTAAGCTTCAAGGATTGAAGTTGTCATTGTAATAGATATATATTCTCATTCGATATAATACAAATAGAGGAGGGGTTTTCCAAGTTGGGTTCCCTAGTAAAATTTGTGTTCCTTGTGATTGAATGATTGCATCTGTTTCTATTGTATGTTTTCCCTTCCACAAATTGAGTAGAGGAAATTTGTGTCTATTGGTCTTAGTCTGATTTCATTAGTAGCTACAAATTTCGATTTATTTCTACAGGGAGTATGTGTATTGCCATCAAATCCAAAGAGGGATATTATTAATAGGTGGTTGTCATTGATGTCAACCCAAGCAACAATAGGAGATTCCCCACTCTCGTTGATCTATGTGGCACGAAAATTCATTGATTATTGTGTCAATATCATCCTTAATTGATTCTCCTCATATAGATGTTTCCAATGTTATGTGGCACACCATGTAGTTCTTCACGGTTTGAGAGATATTTGTGTTTAAAGTCAATGGCCCCAATGAGTGGGAAAAACCCAAAGGGGTGGTGATATGGAACTCTTTCCTTGGTTGTTAATTATTATATATCAAGTGTTAGGGTTATTTATCATGTTTTGTGGAACAATCACCTTGTGAGAGGGCATCAAACTATTTTGCATCCATAAGAAGTAACCTTTAAACATTAAGGTTCAAATTCATTCACCACATGGGTAGTGGCCTTCATTGTTTAGGATACAAGGCATGGAGAATTCATATTTCAATCTGAGAAGGTCTCCTCTAATGGTCATCTTTTGCAGCCCTTTATAGTTAAGTGTTCATCTATAAAAAGATATCTATACCTCACCTCACATGTATGCACTTGCAATGAAAATCAATAGATATCACTCTGAAATTTTAAACCCCCTGAGGAGAAACGCAGAGATCAAGAGAGATGGAAATGGTTTGGTTACTTTTATTTTTGGTTTGGAGGTTCGTTTGAGGTCACCTTGCAAGAAGAAGATTGAACCTGTGGTTGTCTACAAACTTTGGACTTGTGGTTTTGTACCTTCATCCATGTGATATGGTTTCAAGATAACAAGGGTTTTGTATTACATTTTCTATTTGCGATTTGGGATTCGCTTAGTATTCTCTCATTTCAAGCGGAATACCTACAATGCATCCCTCATTAGGGCACTTTTTCACTTAGGCAGTAAGGAAATTTTGCTTGTAAATCTCTATCCTATAGTGATTATACATGTAGCTAGGGCAATTGTTACAGAACCAGTGAAGAAGAAAAAGTTTGATCAAGATTGTGGATTGAAGGAGCTTATTTGACACCTAATCGCACAGAAATATTAGGATGCACAAGGCTCAGTCATCAAGTTTTTTTTGTAGAAGTTATTTCAGCCCTTTCTAGGGCACTAATATTGTTACAAAATTTCCATACCCTGTGGTCCATTTGAGGATCTTACCTCGTGATTCTTAAGTGTATTTTTGAGCAGTAGCAGGACTAAATCTTGATCTAGATCTCATTCATTACATAGTCATGGGCTCATTGTAAAGGTGTATATATACATATATGCATACATTGAATAATGCATAATTAATATATATGCATGCTACATTGAATAATGCATGTTGAAACTGACTCATTAAAGTTCAAGCCACAGCCACATCAAATCTATGAAGTGTGACTTGTCTTTTTATCAAGGGTTTCTTCTACCATTGAATATCTTTGTGACTTGCAACCAATGGAGTAAATGATCCAAACATAAATATATAGATACTCTTAGAATCTAGATTAAGTTGAATTCACTAAAATTCAAATTGTATAGTGATGTGATTATTGAATATTTTGTCAAGGATACTCCATATGGAAATATGCAGCATAAAAGTTGAAGTCATCAACATTTACTAAAGACATCAGTTTGAAGTATACTCATCTTTCATCTTCAATTGGTTCCTCAAGACATCATCCTAGAAAAAGTTTAGAATCCTAAAAGGACAAGAAGAGTTTCATAGTTTTGTTTTAGTGACTAAAGGTTGGTAGTAGTATATTTATATTGATCACAAGGATAGAGAATTACTCCAAATAGAAGTGCATTTGCACAATATTAGACTGAATGATCAATAATTAGTAAGAATATCATCATCGTTGTTAGAGAGGGTGATCTATAGTAGTTTCAAGAAGTGAGAAGTGGCACCTATAGGACTATATTCATTACAGTACAACCTTATCATCAAGGACATAGTAGTTACATCATCTAGACAATTGAGGTTTTCATTAAGTTAGGGTCTTGTCTTGCAATTATGATCTAAAGGACATTGTGCAATTGAGGAGTATTGACAGAAAGGTCTTTCATCAATGATCATTCTCTACAAAAAATAAAGGCAGAAAACACTCCAAGTTTCACCATCAGCATCAACCAACATCAAAGGGATTTTGTATAACAATTCAAAATCATTGCATAAGTAGTGGTATGTAATTTAGAGTCTTGTGAAAAATTATAAAGGCATTATTGTGAAGGGAATTATAAGAGTAATTTGTTAATTTTTCTTAAGGCTATATTATTATTTTCTTTGATAATTTCATTTCATCATTAACACATTAAATTCACCCCATAACATCATTGCATTATTCATATTTACATCATTATTTAGCAACATATTCAACTATGTAGAAAGAACAATATCATCATCATTAATGCAGTGGAACATAAAGGAACAATATAAGAAAAGAATTCGCACATAGATACACTAGGATTGGTCAGAGACTAGGGAGAAACCCATTATGGGGAAAACCCTTTCAAATTCTTCTTCTTATTATATTGTAATTGAATGATTTGACAAAAGAGAGTACATTGATCCATATCTTCATTCATATAACTATCTAACAAAAAATAGCTAAAAAATATACATGATATGAGCCCAACAATGCTCATACTCAAAACCCTTCTTTTGAATCTTGTAATCAATTGTCACTCTCTGCGGTCAACTGTTGAACCCCAGCGTTCAACGAGAGGAAACTTCGGACAACTAAAAACCCAAAACCCAGATCTCAGTCACATGGAAGACATGTTTTGCGTGCGACAGAAAGGCTTTAGTCACGCAGATGAGCCTGGAAGCAAGCAATTGTAGTCGATATCTCTCTATGGCATGCCTGTGCCTGAGGCCCAAAAACCTAAAACATAGATGTGAGCTTCAGACCCTCCAATTTCACCTTCGTGTGAACGCATTCCTCCGTGGACCTGATTTAGACCTTTGCAAACCAAAAAAAAGAAAGAAAATAGAAGAATGATCCATGATGATGTTCAAATGAGGTAAATGTCACTTATATTTATAGCCTTCCAAGGGTGTCCAATTTGCTTTAGGGACGACCTAATCAAATATGCACATGTGGGCTTTTAATTCAAAAATACACTTTCCCTTGTCCAAATTTGCTGATATTTAGGTCGATTTTGGCTATCTTGAAAAGAGGAATACAATGCAATCAACATATACATCAAATGAGTTGTACAAAGTGAAATTTGGCCCTATTTTCCAATTTTAACACTCCCTCTAAACTAGGGATAATTCCACCTGCATCATGTCATGTGAATCTTGTCATCAAATCATATCCAATCTCAAGTATATCATCATCTTGTATCGTGGTTGTTCATCTCGATTCACCTCTTTCTTATTCATTCTTATCTCTTAATTATCCCTGCTCATACGTTGAACATTCTTGAATCTAAAAGAAGAATAATTTGACATCGAAGGGGAGCCTAAGCTACAACCCTCTATTCATCAGTGAGCCACTGCTACCCATGGATCCTAATTCTACCACCCGAGAAACATCAGCGAGGATTCAAATCTAAGACCCACATCAACATCAGAGAGAACATCTCAAAATCACATCAAGGAGCAAATCTCAACCCAGAATCTCATGGGGGAGCTAAACATCTACAACACCATATCGATAAATAGGTGATATAGGGGGGAACACCTCAACCCATCCTATTTCCTACCGATCTTCCCATCAATGACCCTCAAGAGTCATGTGATAGAATGTCTGCATCATAATCTGAGCATGGGTTAGATACCTGACTTACCAAAAGGTAAGGATCACATGCCCCAAGCCTCCTCAACCCATTGGCAAAACAAGGAGGGACAATCCCAACAAGCCTAGCTTGTGGGTATGATTCCAACTAGGGTATACTCTGCAAAGACCAAGATAGGAGCACCATCTCCAACCCTATGGGTAACATATAGGGATGATTCCCTATTCTCCAAAGATCCCTCAACCCCATGAGCCCTATGTCTCAATTCCTCACCCTAGGAGCTCAAACAAGGGGGGAAGAGTTGCTTCAGTGTCCTCGATCAACGATGCTCTCTATAGATCGGAAACATATCATCATGCTCATATCTGGTAATCATCATGTTTCAATAGCAATTGTCTCTTGTTCATCAAGTAAATATATTTATATATATATATATATATATATATATATATATATATTTATATATAATATATATATATATATTATATACTATATATATATATATATATATATATCATATATATATATATATATATATATATATATATATATAATATATATATAATTATATATATATATATATATATAATATATATATATATATATATATATATATATCACAAAAAATGATACCATAGTCATCCTCGCTCTCAAGGAGATGCCAACCACAAGCCTAACCTTGTCTCGTACAACAATATTGTATCAATGAAGGTATCCCAGTCCCATCTATATATGGGATTCTCTGCCAGTCGCCAGTCGGTATGAGATCTAGCCAATAGTTCAAATCTCATGAAATTGTTATCATACACTCTCATACACTAGCATCTATGATCAAATTGAAATAACATACCAATATGCACATTCCGATCACCTGCAAACACAAGTTTAGTCAATACATTCACATTCAAATTCTTCTTCTTTTAGATTCGATAATGTTCAGCATATGGGAAGGGACAATTAAGGCATAAGTAGGAATAAGCAAGAGGTGAATCGAGATGAATAGTGATGATACGAGATGATGAGATACTTGAGATTGGATATGAATTGATGACGGGATTCACATGACATGATGAAGGTGGAATTCTCCCTAGTTGAGAGGGAGTGTTAAAATTGGAAACTAGGGACAAATTACACTTTCTATAGCTCATTTGATGGATATGATGCTTGCATTGAATTCCTCTCTTCGAGAGGACCAAAATCGACCTAAATATCATCAAATTTGGACAAGAGAAAGTGTATTTTTGAATTAAAATCCCACATGTGCATATGATCATGTCAACTCTAAAAGCAAATTGGACACCCTTGGAAGGCTATAAATACAAGTGACCTATACCTCATTTGGACATCATCATGCATCATTCTTCTATTTTATTTCTTTTCTTTTGGTTCACACAACTCTAAGGTAGTTCCGTGGAGGAATTGGTTCGCACGAAGGTGAAATTGCAGGGTCTAAAGCTCGCATATTTGTTTTAGGGTTTTCGGCCTCAATCGCATGCATGCCATAGAGAGATAATGACTACAGTCACTCCTTGTCAGGCTCATCCATGCGACTAAAGCCTTTTACTTCCATGTGATCGGCATCTAGGGTTTGGTTTTTCAGTTTCTTGAATTTTTCGCTTGTTAACCACAGGGTTCGGCAATACTTGACCACAGAAAGTGACAGTTGATTATAAGCTTCAGAATCAGGGTTTTGAGTATGATAATTGTTGGGTTCATCTCATGGACATGGTTTAGTTTATTTTTATTTGATATTTGTATGGATGAATATATGGATCATTTTACTCTCTTTTGTTGAATCATTCAATGACAATCTAATAAGAAGAATAATTTGAAAGGGTTTTCCCCATGGTGGGATTTTCTTTGGTCTTTGATCAAACCTCGTATCTCTATGTGTGAATGTTTTTCTTCTATTTCCCCTTTATGTTCTGTTGCATTAATGATGATGATATTTTTCTTTCCACATAGTTGCATATGATGCTAAATAATGATGTAAATATGAATAATAATCTCATCACTTTAAATTTAATAACGACACCAATCATTAGTGTTTATTATTTATGTTATACCCAAACCCTTGAAGCCTTAGTCTCGGGAAGCCTTAGTCTCGGGTCTAGACAAGGTATCCAACACATAAAGATGGCCCCCGCTCATATATTTTATCTGCATGCTAAAGAAAATCGTCATTGATGTATCTTCTTTCGCCTCTTGAGGAAAAGAAGACCCTCCAAGTTTCAGGCCCAACTTGGTTTTTGAGACATGTCTTTACACATTTTTCCATACAATAATATTATTCATTATTAGTGTCCTGAAGGAAAATCCTTTGTGATAATTTATTCATAGCATAGCTTGTAAGTATTATGTCACTGCAACTGCAGAATTTTTCTGGGGAGAACTCTTCTTTTCTACATTTAAAAAATAAACATCCTTTGAAGCATAAAAAGAATGCTTGTCCATCGCTACAAACCCCTCGTTATCTATACAAAGGGAATAATAAGTAGTTGTACATTCATCATTGTCATTTTGTATAATTTAACTGATATCCTTATTCACACTATGGATTATTTCACCACATGTCATAGTCATATGCCCGCATAAGACTAGCTTGAGTTTGGGTTCGCTTGGTTTTCCACCACCTAGGTAGTGATATTTGATCATTTTTATTACGAAAATTGTGACATGAATTAATTATTATTTAAAAATCATTATTAAAGATTGTTCAAGGCGTGCCCTCTCTTTATGAACATGACATATGTGCTAAACGATAAACTCTCACATATAGCCCATGATACTTTGATATATTTATGCCTCGTATATGACGTATCGTATTTCCTTTAAAGAACCTTTCAGTTTGATACATATATAGTGATTTATTTTCAAAAAACTTAAGGGGGGCAGTCCCTGCAGAAGCTTATATTAGGCCTGATTTTGTATAATATATACATCAAACGTCATATCGACTGTCACATCAGATCACAATTAACTTCGGCATATGGCTGACCGCGCAGCAACAACATAGACGGGATTTGACCGCGGGTGGGGTGCGAGAAAGTCGTCAACCCCCACCATGCGAACCATGCACATGGGTGCATATAGTGATTTATTTTCAGATTGCTTACTATTTGATTAATATCTATGGTTGGGAAGAGAAATGAAAATTATATCATTTAAAGATAAAGGAAGGACCCACGTACCTAAAATATTAAATAAGAGTTAAATTTAATTTAACCTGTCCTTTTAGAACATTCCATCCATGTATTTAAATTAAACATGATTAAAATGAAAAGAATAACAAATTCATAGAGGTAGTTGAATTTCTCAACTATAATGAAGACATTTATAAGAGGATGGAATATATGAAGGGAGAAAGTGGTCACATTATGAGGAGTTATGCACTAGCATTAGTAAGTTGTCATTTTTATTTTGATTTCATTTATGTGAGTTATGGAGGCTAATTTGTTAGTGACAACAGACATTTTTCAATGATATACAAGGATAGAAAGAAAATATTTTTAATTATTTTGCATCTTACTCAGGTATACTTGATTTTTCTACAATTTAACTTGTTGGTAGAAGGTATGGTTTTTTTTACAGCCAGTGCTAAAAGCCCTTAAAATTTATAGAGAAAACCATGTGGATTTAAATTATATCAAAATTTTCATAAGGGTTTATGGAATTTGTTTCACACCCTTATTCTATCACGAATTTTTACATATGATTTTGTAACATTGTAGACATTTTCAACTAAGTCTAGTCAAGGGTTTTCGCAAAACCCTGCCATTTCAAATTGTTATATTCATATTCATTAGTATCAATTAATCCTTTTTCCCTCATCATTTTGTCCATATTTCTCTGACTTTACATATTTATGTCAGTGATTTTTCTCCTGAATTTTCTTCCAAAATTATATTAATACACAACATATGCTCTACATTATTTTGAAGTGTTAAGGCTTAAGAACATTGATTAGTATGTTGTTTATTAAAATTTTATTTTAATTTCATATTGTTGATATCATTTGCATGGTGTATTTTTGTACAATATTTTTAGTTCTTTAATATCAACCTGTTAACATTTTATTTATGTTTTAATTTATCACTTTGTACAATTGTAAATTAAGTTGTTTATATTGCAAATACACTTGTAGATCTATCAATCCTTATGTTTTAATTTATCACTTTGTACAATTGTAAATTAAGTTGTTTATATTGTAAATACACTTGTAGATCTATCAATCCATATACTAACTTTGTGCACATAAAACAATAGGGCCCAATCCCATTATCTCACTTGCTCCGTGAGATTCAAGGGATTTGGTCAAAGAAGCATAAAAAACTTCTCTATATCAACATAAAAATATTTCACTATGGCATAAAATCCATCTTGCAAGGTCCATGGCATAATATTATGTGATTCTCAGGTTACATCACATATTAATTTGTTATATAGTTAAATCTATTTGGTTGAAGCTTAAGTTATGCAATCAAAGGTTAAGTTATGCGGCCAAAGGTTAAGCTATGTGGATGAAGGTTAATTTTGTAGCATATCATGACATTAAATCATATCCCACCTTAAACCATAATGTCTCACAATCAATGGCTATTTAGTAGCATGAAAACCCATTAGTTTAGTCTTCACACATATGTTGATTTAACCTCACCAATCCATGGTAAGCAAAAAACCAATTCAAGTCTCGATTCCAAGAGTTATTTTCTAGACCTTTCACAAAGAAGTTCTCTTCCAAACCTTTCACAAAATATTTATTCATTAAAAATCTCCACAAATTATTCCTCTAATCAAACCCGCATCAAGAATGATTGCAAATATGATATGTGAGTTTCAATCAATAGATTTTAACTTCATAACATGGAGGCCATCAAGGCCAACCAAACTAGTATTGATATTTTTGCATAAGCTAGATGGATTGGGTTCTTTGAAAAATTAAAGGGTATTGGCACACTAATTGTCTTAGAATTTGCTCGAAATTTCAATAGAACCTAAGCCTTGGTTTCAATAGCTAACCATTATTATCACAAAGGACACCATTAGTTTGGTCACAAATTTTCTCTAGAAAACCTTCCCCATTACTCGACCTCCAGAGGATAATTTGTCGATATTCTCTCTCTCTACCATATAAGGATGTGGTCTTCATCACTCATATGTTTATCACCTATGAAGGCAAGTATATTATTGTTCATCATTATCATATCTAAATTTTAATGCACCTTAAGGAAAGGCCATTGTTAAATATGTGTTTTTATCTTCCCAATAACCTTACCAAAACAGCGATGACCATGAGAAAATGGAAGCACCCTAATATAGGGTTATATCACCATGGACTCGTCAAGATGTTAATCTTGATTGAGTTGGAAAGAGTAAAAATTCCATGGGAGTTTTATGCTCATAGTATATGCACTAAACCTAGAGTTATGATTTCACCACGAAATAGGCCATTGGCCCAAAAACAACCACCAACCTCTACCTCAACTTGGCCTTCGTAGTGTAATTATTAGACCATATCCTCATAGTGTCAAAGTGGAACAATGAGGGAATGAAATGTTAGGTCCAACACTGAAACTAATGTGGAATTGTTTGAAGTCAATGACATTGAACATGGTGAAGAATCTCTCCTAGATGAATAAAAAGAACTTTCAAATTAATAAAACCTAGGAAACATATGAATACCCCAATTCACCCCCATCTTAAATGGAGGAATGTTCATAGGAATGGTTCAAGAAACTATTTTGTTATGAAGTGGCTAGTGTATTTCAAACCCCTAAGGCTACACCACCATTGGAACGGGATAAAATAGAAGAATTAATGTTAGAAGAGCCTCAAATATTTGACTTTACCATGGCAGATGATGGACCTAGACCTATTTAAGCTAAGAAACTTGAAAGGAAGAAAATTAAGTCACTCGGGTCCAAGCCTTTTCAATTTTGCAACCCAAGGTATCAAGCTCTACTTAGGAAAAAATAAGAGGTCGTTACTAAGGAATCAAAAGCTTAAGGATAAACTCTAGTGAAGTAAACCTATGGTTAGTAGCCTAAACACATTTTTGGAGGCCATTGGTTAGTCTGAAGATCCTGAACTCAGAGCCTACAATTACTATGAACAATGTATTATGGAGACTTAGAAAACTATAAATGCTATTGTAGATGACATTATTACTAATACCTTTTCCTTCATCCAACTCAAACTTGATCTACCTTAATGGAAGACAAAGAATTAGCTCTTATACCTTGGGATTACTAATAAGGAAAGTCACTGACAAATTATTCAAAAGATAAGGGAAAGATGGTTTTTAGTGTATCTCACATAGGAAGACAAGTGGAAGAAAAAAAATTAAGGAATATAAGGAACGATTCACAAGCACACATGGACAAAAGCACACTACATGTGAATTGGCTTTAGAGGCAGTATCCTCTAAGACACCCTCCAAGGTGTACCCCATATTCTTACATGATTAATGGAATTCCTTCAAGTTGAAATAGTTGGCAGGAGAACAACCCTATGAAATCAAGCAACCACAAGATTTCATAGAAAAAAATTGCAAATTCTAAGGAGAAAAAATTGTTATATGAGTTATATTAGTTTAATTTCCTTCTCCAAGACAACACTTTCTAGAATCCGAACCATATGTTGGGGATGTCTAGATCAAGGATTTACATCTTATATTCTTAACTTAGTATAATGGAAGAAGGGAATAAAATTTTATTCCAAACTAAATCAGAGGCAAGACTCATGTTGGGTCACTAATTTGCCACCATTTACCACTATTAACAGTTATTTATTATACCATTTATCCTACACTTTTTATCATTGATGACCTCATTTACCATGATTTCCCATGAAAACACCATGATATTCTTTCTTATGCATTAGTGGTAGATCAATATCATTTTCCTTTATTTTTTATTATATATATATATATATATATATATATATATATATATATTCTATGATTTTACTAACGAAAATTTACTAGATATGTTCTTGGAAGCTATTTCCATAGTGAATCCATTGTTGGCACATTTTCACACCCCAAGGAGAAGCTATTTCCATAATGAAATCCGTTGTTGGCACATTTTCAGACCCCAAGGAGAAATTATGCCACTTAGGTTTTGTTACTAGCTAGTGTGACATGGTTTTGTTAATATTAGATCATTCCTAGGTCGCACACATAAGTCTCCAACTCTCAATCAATTTTTTTGTCCACTTTAGCAAGAAATTCTAGGCAATCAACTTCCATATTAATTTATGTTGAGACGAGGATGAATCTCAAAAATATGGGACATGGGTTTCATGTAAAATGAGCCGAATAAGGTGACACGCATGTAGATTTTCTAGTTTTTTTATGGTTTAGGAGTTAACAAAAAATTTCTAGAGATGATATTTCCAGATCTCATGAATGGACGGTTAGCCAATGTATCACCCAACGCCCAAACAACAAGGAGGTTGAAACAAGTTATGTTTTAGTGAATTTGTGGTAGGGAGATAAGATGTAATAAAATATTGGTTTATCTTTTGATCCAATATCCACTTAAAAAAAATTATCTCATATTTTCTATTTTTATGGCCATCAATTCTATCATCCCATGATTCCTTTGTATAAATGCATGCCCAGAAATAAAAAGAAAGGATAATTAGAGATCAAAATTTTAATGTATTGAAACACTTTAAAGTAAATATAATTTTTTTGGTTGTTTCTATGCTTAAAATTTGGTATTTGAAATCGTGGTTACAATCATTTTAACATTGTGGGTTTTCTTTAAGCAACTTTCAACCCAACCAGGATGGCCCCCCTGCAACGAGGACACGTGTGCCATCAATTGGTTGCATGGTTTAATTTCTTTTCATATTTTAGTTACTTGCAGAGTAGAGTAGATTCTATTACAATTTGTCACAGTAGTTTATAATAGTTTAATTACAGTAGTTTATGTTTAATTTATAGTGATCAAATTTTTTCTTATAATTAGTGTATTTGCTTTCAAAATTTAATCATTTTTTAATTGATTGTTTAATTGAAACACAAGGATAGAACCCTATGTAACCTGCTTATGTAGAACTTTTTGTACCCTATGGAACTTGTCTCAATTTCATGATCAATTTCATAACAAGATATATTAGATTAGTTTAATCACAAGGATAGAGCCTTATGTAACCTACCTAAGCAGAATCTTGTGCAATATATGGAACTTGTCTCAGTATTTCTTTTTGTCAATTTTCCACAAAGTAAAAAAATCAGAAACTAATTCTTAGCATATATTATGCCTTACACATCACAAGCTTACCAACACAAATTGATGAATTAAATGTAACAACATTTAGTGCAATTGAATTGACCAAAAAAATTGGTGTTGTTGTCGACAAAGTGTACATAAGATTTAAATTTTAATTTAGGTTTTCTTTACATTACACAAATTGGGGAGGAGAAATCGTAAGAAGAGAGGTAAGAAATTTTGCATCCCCACAATGAGGTTTCTCCAAAGCCTTGATTATCCCTTTCATGTATGTGATTTTTTAATTCATACATATAATTAGTTGCATAAATAAAGCATGATAAATAGGATGCATGAATTTCAATCAATTTTAGGTACTATAAGAGCCCTTGTGTACTAATACATGTGTTAGACAAAGATTATCAACTAGAAATTCAAGCATCTTCAACAATTCAATGAGTAAAGAATAATTTTACTTCAATAAGTCTCTCAAATCCTAGCAACAGCTGGAAACATATCTAAATCTCAGTGTCATATGGAATCTACAACTATGGCCAGAAGTATCTTCCCTAGGCCTGGTGGACTAACCTAGAACAATAAAAAGACAAAAGGAATAATGTTTTCTTTAAATTAAATAAATAATGGGATGAAACCTACCTAGAATATGTTGTATGCTTCGCTCATTCCTTGGCTTGTATGCTCCAATCCTAGCTTTGATCACTATAATTAGAACCCGCACAGTGAGATAATGCAAGCCAATGATCTATGGAATTTGTGTAGCATCATCTAATTACTTTATTTAATATATCAACAGGGTATTGAAATACAGGAAACCATAACACCATATATATGAAAACAAAGAACTCTTTGTATTAATAGAAATGGAGTGAGTTACAACCAAAAATAGTTGTTGATCCTGTAGAAGAGCTCCTCCAAGTTGACTTGTCCTTTCCTTGTCACAAAGTGCACCTCTAATCACCCTAATTTGTGGAATGATATCTTTCACAATAGCAGCATAAGGGTAGAATCACTCTCTGAAATCCAACCCCTTGCAGATGGATGGCAGTAAATATATAGGTGAAGGAGGTAGTTCATGAATTCTTATCCTTTTGCCAATCCGGGATTGAGATCCACTTTTGATTGGAGGATGATCTCAAGGGATAAGGGATGAAAACTCTAAGGTAGGATAGGATAAGATTCAATACTTTTATCTGAGGTAAATAGTTATAATATATCCTGGAAGTTTCTAGAAGAGGAAGCTTTGAGATTCTTTTTTGTTTTCCTAAATTTCTAGAATCAGTGTGCCCCCAACACTAAGAAACCTGTCAGTGATCAATGTTGGTGTAGAGTAGGGAAACCTGGTAGTCAACATTGGCCAATGAGGGGCCAAGGTGCATTGGTCCTTCAAATTACTAAAACAAGGTTCTTTCTGGCAGAAACTCTTGGACTAGAAAGAGTCATGCTTAGGGCTTTGTGTAGGGAGGATGACAAAGTGTTCAAAGTATGTGAATGATCTTGTTTTCATGCCTATTAACCATATATGAAAAAATGGCCTATAATATATTTCCCTCTAAATCAAAAAGATAGAAATGATAGCTAATGACTGAAGTGTTGTACCTTGTGACAAGTCAGGATCAAGAACAACCAGCGAGATCATCATCTGTTACAATACATTTACATCATGGCATATTTTCTTAGGGAGGCATACCCATACTCAGCACATAAGCTAACATTACATTCACAATTATCAAAAGAGACGTCCACATATGACCGATGGAGGACCCATGACTGGATGACTGTCTATATGATCATAGCCATCATACATTGTGATCTTGTATTACTCTTGAAATCGCAGCCCAGATGGATGAAACTATATCTGGGGTCTTTTATCTCATTCACAAAACCTACCAACATATGCGTCTAGCCATGTGAATCAATGATTTGGAGTTGAACATGGTAGAAACCATCTGATTACTAACCAATGATGTAAGTCGTTAACAAACGCGAGAGAAACCATTGATGATGTTAATGGATCTCAAGGTACTCTAGTACAATATATATGGTGTGAATAAATGAGTTGATGTCGAACACCACATAAAATATTTCAGTCGAAGGCCAATGATGTAAACATGTCACTGAGAGTGAGGAAAATTACCATTGATGTATGCAAGCACCAAGGTACCAAGGGATTTTTCTAAGTTAAATTCTTAGATAATGAGTTGATGTTGACAGGAAGTGACTTGTCGCATGAGGGCCTTGATGTATCCCCCATCAACAACATGAAACGAGTTTCACGATTTGAGACAAAATGATCAGAATGATGCTAATATGGAACTGGATCAGGAAAGGTAGACATGGAATGAATGATTAAGAGTATTGTAGCAGATTTTGACTGAATGACTTCTATTGAACATAGTGACGACACTGGAATGGAGTTGGAAGCATTGACCCAAAACCAAAATGGAGGCTTTGAAAAGGTATGATAAACCAAAAGACAAGCAGATTTCCCAACCCAACAGCCATGGAGATGAGGTGGAAGATTGTTGTGTTCAAGAGTGACTCATTTCCATTAGCAAAATGGAGTACCATGTTTTCCCAATTCCCCAACCATACTAGTTAGTACCTCTTTATTTTTTAACAAGCTTGAGGAGTATAACATATAGAATATTTAACAAACCTAGAGAAGGAGTGGTTCGGTCAACATCTTTTTCATGTTTAGAGAGTTTGAAAAAGAGGTGAAAAAGAAAACTCCAGATGTTCCTTTTCGTAGAGCCCCTTAGGTCTGAAAAGGCAGAAAATAATCCCCAAGAGAACCTCTTAGCTATGTTTGACTAAGGTATTCCTTTTTTGTAAGTAGTCTATCTCATTCTATAAAAGGGTTAAACTTATACTAATCAGATGCCTTTTCATTTACTTTAACGACTTCGAAAATACAAGTGCCCGTAAATCTTTTCATATTTTGGGAGTCTTAAAAGAGTTGAAAGAGGACTCTAGGGGGTTCCTTTTTTGTAATTTTATAGAGCTCAAAAAAGTGATAAAAGTGTACTCCTAGATCAAAATAATTTGTTCAAAACACGACAAAATCCATCAAACAGTTGTCGACCCGCTTAGAAAATCACAAAAAGAACTAAAAATACATGTGTCATCGTACAAATGGGTTGTAACTAGGTCAAAACATCAAATATGAATAAAATAATGGAAGAAACAACCATAAATATTCAAAATGAATGTTTGTCTTTCCATTTCACTTTTACCTTCAACACTGAGAGTTTTGAGTAATTTTTCCCTCGATCTTTTGCAGTTGATTGTGCTCAATTCGGTGGATCATTTCAAGCATTGTCACTTCCAAGTAAGAGCTAAAACCTTTCTCTTTCAATTCATGGTCCCATTTTGTGTGTTCATGCAAGTTTTAGGTATTTTTTAGGGCCTTGGGGTTTAAAGAACTCGCCCTAGGACCAATGTAGGCCCAAATGGTCGAAAGGTGTGTTGCACCTAAGTGAGAATACACTACAAGGGAGGGGTGAAATGCACTGTCTCTCCTCATAGGGGTGCGTTGAGCACAAATTCAAAATGTGTTTGCCAATTTCCCTTTAAAAAAATACAAGTTTCTTTGCATGGAAAGGACCCTAATGAGTCTCTTCTTGATGTTTCAGATCTTCATGAGCACAAAATGGCCTTTATCTAGAAAGAAAGAAAATATGAAGAATAGTATTTGAATGCAACTAATGATCATGCTACCATCCAGGGACTAAAAAACTATGGATTGTTGAAATTCTTCTGGCTTCCTGGTATGAGGTAGAAGAAGAACAGTGTTTGAATGCAGCTAATGATCATGCTACCATCCTGGCACTAAAAAACTGTGGATTCTTGAAATTCTTATGGATTCCTAGTATGAGGGAGAAGAATAACAATATTTGAATGCCACTAATGATCATGCTACCATCCAAGAACTAAAAAACTGTAGATTGTTGAAATTATTCTGGCTTCTTGTTATGGGGCAAAAGATGGAATTACTAGCGTATCTTGTTCATTCATGGGATGTGCAAGTACAGGCATCCAGATTTGAGGAACATCGGTTTGAGATAACAAAAGAGGAAATATATTTTCTGACAGGGTTATCCATGAGTGGTGCCCCCTTCTCTTTCCTAGGTGGGAGAAGGGGTGGAGAAATAGTGAAATATTATTTCCACTTATTTAATACCTCGATCCAAGCCAGCTAGAGATGGAAAGATTAGCATAAAATATGTAACCCATTTTCCTTTAAGGATGATCTTATTCATCATTTCCATATTGGTGGGTATCTCAACACTTCATGTAGCTATCATATCATACACGCAGTATGGTGTGGAGTATTTGGAGCCAATAATATTCAACTAGAGAGAGGGAGTGTTGGTCAATATGAAAGAACAGTTGTCTAATGCAAGAGAGGGAAAGTTAAAATAAATTTGGATATAGTTCCATCTTAGTCCCTTTTTCTCTAAAACAAATTCCATTACTACATCCTCAGAAGATTACACTCAAACCCATTGATTCGAGGGTTCCATGGATGAGGAGGTGGATAGATCATATGTCCTGACATGCAAGTTCGTTGGTGATCAGTTTCTCACCAACCTTCTTTGGATGGTTGCGTAGACAATTCATTATGATCAATGATTATCCATACGGAGGGATGGATTTTCATTATGACCCTTAGCTTATGCTTCCTGAGGGTGAGAAATGGGGTGTTACAGGTAAGATATTTCAACCATTTGAATTTTTTAAAGTTTTACAATGTTTTTTTTTTGTTTTTTGATGTTTATGAGACTAAACTATTGATTTTTTCATGCAGATATTAGGCATGTTCGACCTGTAGGTGCTCCATATCTCCGTCATGCAAGAGAACAGCCACAAGTGGCAGTAGAACTAGTACAAGTTGTTGCAATATGACAGGATGCACTACGAGATCTTAATGTAGTCGAGATCCTAACAGAGGTGGAATGCCACATGGAGGGGTTGACATACGTGATAGATGAGACCGTGATCGACTAAATTCCATTGTGACTTCAACAACACATTATCAGAGTGCCTAGCTGTATTGGTCGGCTACTGCACAGGATAGCTCATGCAGTGGCATGTTATCACAAGCACCTTAATTAGTCTACTTAGATATTTGCATGTAGTTTTTTATATGGGTCGTGTGGCCATATGT
>APFE031038056.1:24119-50907 GCA_000404065.3 Pinus taeda
TGTTATGCTTTCAATAGATGTGATGTGTATTTAAACTTATTTACATTCATTGCAAATGTCTATCTAAAACATGATTATCAAGTGCATCTGTCAATGTGTTTAGATTTCTAGAAATGTGTTCATATTGTATGAAATCAAAATGTCTTTCTAGAAGGCAAACCCTTAAGAACATGTGAAGGATGGTAGGACTTCTTAGAACATAAACATTAGTGAGTTGTAGTACCACGAGCTATGAGTCAATTCTAATGACTAAACAAAGGATACCATTTGAAATATCATCAAACAATAGCTTGACCATTGCATTGTACTCAGTGATGTTGTTGGTAGAGCAACCAATATAAATCCCTTGTAGACTCACTAACTCGCCATTTGGAGAAAAGATAGCCCATGCTACAAAGGATAGGTTTCGAGTACTACAACTAGCACCATCAGCATAACCAAAATATGGTTCAAGGGATTTCGACATATGCAAACCAAAAGTAAAAGGGATCAATAGAAATTGTAGGAAAATCTGAAGAGATGCATTACAAACACACTCATCACACCTATATACAGTATGTACACAGTGTTACTAAACATGAGATCAAGCATAGTATATCTTTAGGTACAGCCCATTTCTAGGTTGCGTCAGTGGAATTCCATCAAAATCAACTAACTCATAGGCCCCTTTTTCAAGAACATGCTTGACAATATATGGACATGACCATATAGGTTGGAACTTTCCTGGTCCTAACTTATCAGATTCTTAGTCATATAAAAGAACAAGGTCTCCTTCCGAGAATACATGAGGCTTGACACTTTTGTCATATTGCACTTGATGAGTCTCTTATGAGCTTCATTAGCTATAGTGGCATCGTGTCGTGTCTCATCTAAACTGGTCATATGTAAAAGACGTTCCTCTTCTACGGAAGTGGAAGAAATAAGTTCTATAGCTAGTTTAGTGACGGAATCTCACACTTGATTGCAAGGATTGCTTCCAAACCATAAACCAACTGAAAGGTTGTAAAACTAGTAGCAATCCTTACTAAGGTTCAATATGCCCACAAGGCAGCATAAAGAAGAAAATTTCTGTCTGATTTATGGACCCCTACCATACGTTGAAGCATAGTTTTGAGAACTTTATTGATAGCCCTAACCTGTCCATTAGCTTGAGGATAGTAGGGAGTGGAACTTTCATGGGAAAGCCCCAGCTTAGAAGTTAGTTTAGACGTCATATGGTTCCAGAAATGTTTTCCATGATTCATAACTACAACTTATGGAACACCAAACTGAGCAATAATCTGATTGAAAAAGAAATATGTAGTCGTTTTATCATTGTTATTAAATGTAGGGATCGTCTCGGCCTATTTAGTAAAATAATATACTGCAACAATGATATAACCATGCCCTCCCCCCCTGACCAAGTGAGGGTTACATGTCAAGAATTTGATACTCCATTTCAAAAAAGGTATGATAGCGATAATGGGATGCAATGGAGTAGGCAGAGCACAGGTCTTACGATCATAAATTTGACATGCATGATAGTTTGGGACAGTGAAAATACAGTCTCAAAAAACGGTAGGCCAAAAGTAACCAACGTGTAGAATCTTCTACACGGTAGCATAACCAGATAAATGATCGCCACATGCCCCTGAGTGGCATTCATTAAGGAATTTCTTGGCCTCCTCATGCGTGAGGCACCTTCATAAAATCATATCAATAACACATCGATAAAGGGTGTTGCAAATAATGATGTAATTTTTGGCTTGGTATCGAATACTTCGTTGCTCGGAGCGAGAGGTATAAGACCGGAAATTATTGGTCTATAGATATATCATAATGTCTCCATACCATGGGTTAGATGACGAAATCAAAAACAACAACTCGTGAGGGATAGAATCGTCATATGTCGATTCAAAATCAGTGGAAGAAAGGTAGCACATAAGCTCAACGAAAACCAGGGATTTCTTTGACTTGGATTTGATGAATTCCAGGCCAAACTCCTACAGGATGACGATCCAATTAGAGTATTTCCCTCCCAGCAAATGACGTTACAAAATATATTTCATAGGGTTGAAATCTGAAACAACCCTAGTTTCCTGGAGAAAGATGTAATGGCAGAACCTTTGAACAGCTTGAACGGCCGCCAAAGCTAACTTTTCTACGTGGGTATACCTAAATTCAGTATCGTTGAGATTTTGAATCAGATAATATATGGGATGTTCAGTCCCTACATCATCTTCCTGGAACAATACCATTTCTATATTAGAAATGGCGGCAGTGAGATACAGGAAATAGTTGCACTAGTAATTAAGGGGATATAAGAATATGCCTGAATTAGTACATGTTTCAGGGCATCAAACGCTATTTGAGTAGCGTTGTTCCAATGGAAGGGCACCCATTTATTAAGTAGATGAGTGAATCCTTTGGTCAACTCAGCGTAATTAGGGACGAACTTTTGCTGGAAGTTAGCTTTCCCTTGAAGTCGTTGAAGTTGAACATGTGAAGAAGGTGTAGGCAGGTCAATGGTTGCCTGTATTTTCAGAGAGTCAATACGAATTCCATGTTTTGAAATAATAAAACCAAGAATTCAACCAGAACTAATGCAAAACACACATTTGTGTGGATTTAGTCAAATATTATAGTGTCTACACTCTAAGAAAATGGCCCTTAAATGCATTGGGTGATCAACACGATACTTGGAATGAGCAATTAGATCATCCAAATAAGGCTGCATAATGTGTTTAATGTTTTTAAAAGCGTAATTAGTTTCCCGTTGAAACTTGGCCCTAGCATTCTTTAAACCAAATGGGAGTTTCCGGTAGGAAAATGTAGCCTAGGGACAGATAAATGTAGTTTTAGGTTGATCCGTTGGGAGAATGTTGATTTGATCGTGTCTGGAGAAGCCATACATGAATGAATAGATTTCGCAGCCAGCAGAGTCATCAACAATCTGGTCGATTAATGGGGTCATGTAATTTTCCTTTGGACAAGCGCAATTTTACATCCCGATAATCGACACATACACGAATTGTCCCATGTTTCTTCATGACAGAGACAATATTTGACACCCAGTCGGTCAAAAGAGCAAGGTAGATGAAACCAACACGAAGGAGTTTTTAAACTTCACTCTTTACTACGGAAGCCTTCTTTGGATGGATTGGAAGGAGGCGTTGTCGGACTAGTTTAGCATCAGGATATGTTTTAATTTCATGCACCACTATATTTGGGTCGATACCTGGAATTTCCTCATAGGTCTAGGAAAATACATCATGAAACTCTTAAAATAGAACTTTATAGGTCTCAATCTCAGATGAAGAGAAAAACGCACCAATGTGTACAATTTCAACATTACCTGGTTTAACAGAGATGTCAAGAGGTATCGTATCTTTAATATTTGGGAGATTCTTTTCGAAATCAACTTTGTGTATAGAAATTGAATTCATAAAAGTCTCGACAACATTAGGTAGATAGACATCACGGATATTATCCTCAACAGAATCTGGTAAGGAGGAACGATGGTGATGATCATCCCATGGTGAATCTCCTGGCATCAGGATCTCCATGATGCTCTCTTCAGTAGAGAATATATGAGAGAACGGATCAAAAGACATGCCATAATCCAATGATTGATTGACCCAATTGATCGAAGAGAAGGTATAAGTCACACAATCCGAATAGATGGCTTTGTAATCAAGCTCAATAGGGCTAAGCGGCGTTCGGTCGCCAAAAATACGGATGTTAGTTTCATCTGGTATAATCCATAGATTAGTCGAGATAGTATAAGGTGATATCACATTGATATAAGAAATCAATGATGAGTTGTCAGGAAGTGGATGAGGAGAAAGCAAAAAACTTCCCATGAGAAAGGAATCCTTCAACAGTCCAACCCCGACATGCTGATAAGAATGTATAGTTTCCTCTACAAGCAGGACACTTCCAGTAACATGAGAATCGAATGCAAACAAGGTGAGTTGGTCAATGGCCACAATCTCACCCTTATGAGGAAAGGTGATCATACAAAAATAAGTCAAAAAAACCACGGCCATGACATAAACCCATGTGTGACCCAATAAAAGATTATAATCGGGAGGTCTTTCAATAAATTCCACTTCTATGGATATAGTTTTACCCCCTAATTCGACTGGTAAGGAGTTTATAGTACCACAAGGTTTATACGTTCTCCCTTAAAAAGCTTTCAATGTTTTAGGTGATTGGATCATTTGAGGAGAACCAATCACTTTCCAATAAGACATAGACATGATGCAGGTTGAGGCTCCCTCATCCACAATAGAACAATGAGTCTTCTTAACGTGAATGACAACGTGGATGATAAAATCCAATTGGGTCGGAAGGCGAGGGGTATATTTTTCATGACTGAAGATGACTAAGTTGGAATCCAAAGAATCCACACATCCAATAGCCAAAAGCAAGGCCTTCTTTTGGGTGGGACTATTTGGAAACACCTCGAGGGTCGACATAGCTAATGAAGACTGAGCCAAGTATTCAAATACATTATAATTTTTAGCAGCCTTGGCATGAGGGTTGAAATCATATTTATGAATAATGCCCTTCGAAAGGTTAATAGTTAGCTCTATAGGAATCATGGGTGCACGGTTAGATGAGGGTGATGTCGAATTGGTAGGTTGATCAGTAGCTCGAATGTTCAGAGGATTTGCATTAGCATAGTACTTATTTCGAGTAGCCACCATAACATCAAATTTAGGCTTCATGGAGGAAAGTATTAAAACCGTGTTAGAGGAAGAAGGGTCTCGAGCAAACATGTGGATCTCCTGATGGGGAAATGGGTCGGTCAACACAATGGGAGAAGTGGAGGATTGCAAAAACTAGTTCACTCCTGCACGGTGAAGACAGTCATGAGTAAATTGCTCCTCATTGTAAATCAATCATGGGTAGCGAGGCTTTGATTTCTCATCAGAGGATTAATTTGTTTGTTTATCCTGCGATGAAGAATCTTTCTTATTTTTTCCTTTTCCTTTCTTCTTACTTCCTAGTTTTTGTTGATATTTTCCTTTATAAAATGAAATGACATTTATCTCAGAAGAAGAAGCCATAGGAGGATTGGATGAAGGGTTTTGGGAAGAAGCAGTGAGAGCAGCACCATATGGTTTACTCATTGTCCACGAACTGGTAAAATCAATGGTGACATCAGCAACATGAGATTCTTTACGAGGGTTTGGAGGAATGATGTTTAAAGGTCTCAGATCATCTAGTATCTTCTCATTGAGCATGCTAGATGGGGTATAAATGAGTTCCAAATACTTAGCACGAGCAATCACTAGCTCTTCAATCAAGACCCCACCTTTTTCTACATCCTCTATGATAGATGGTAACATGGATTTTATAAACCATTCCGCTAACAATTGATCTAGAACATAGGTCTTAACCAATCGGTGATGGCGACACCACTCATGAATGTTATCTGAGATGTGAGTAGCTTTATTTTGTTTAAAGTTGGTAAAAAAATTTGTTCCAATTTCATACCAGATGGGCAACTGGAAATGTGTGAGGAAGGTGGTAGCTAAGGAACTAAAATCGTGAAATCAAGTTCTAGGTAACTCAATGTACCATTTAGTTGGAGTACCTGTAAGAGTACATTCATCATTAAGGGAGTTCGAAGAACACCATAAATGATATGTCATGACATGAGTCGATGGGTCTTCTCCAAGATTCATTGAATTTTGGCATATCATAAGGAAATTTTGTAGGAATTATCGGCCACAAAGGCGAATGAGCGATAGGATTGTTGGTGAGTTGAGTCAAGTCTAGAAATTCAAGAGTCACAAAAAAAGGTAACTATTGGTTAAAATCTGGTGGAGGATCGCCTGGATAAGAAGGAATGGCCTAAGCAACAAATAAATGTGTTCCTAGATAAGGAGGGTTTTGATAAAGAGGAACCTGGGCACTAAAATAAGGAGGACTCTAGTAACCATCATACCCATAACCTTGTTGACCAACTCCAAGATAACTCTATAAAGGCTGTAATGGATGGGTCTGGATATGTTGGCCTTAAAAAGGCACTTGAGGAATACTCTGATAAGGCCTATACTATTTTCTTGTGGGATTTTTCATCACCTTGGCTTAACATGGATTCGATTAAGATTGTGTCATGCTTTACACTCTCTATCCTACTAGGATTTGAGGATTACCTTGCCCAAACGGTTAAGACTATAAAGTACCTTGTAAAGGATGGGTAAGTGGAACCTGAGGGGTACCAGATACTGATGGAATAGGATGAGATACATAGCAACCTGTAAAGGTTGGTTTACATATATTTGAGATTTTTAAGGTGAAAATCGAAGGGTAGGAATTTGATATGAAGACAGCACAGGTTGAGGTTTCAACAATTAGTCCCAAATCAAACCAGGTTGGATGGGAAAAGTAGGTTTCCAACCACTAACAACCATCCTAGGATAGGGAGGATTATAATAAGGTTGATTACCAGTTTGAGGTATACCAACAATAGGTTCCCCCCCTGCCATAGGAGGATGGGATAATGGAGGCAAATGTGACCCAGATGGAGGGCACCCAACATAAGGAGAGTTAAGTTGTTGAAGATAACCTTACCCACTAACATAAGGTCCAGCATGTTGTTCAACTGTAGGTGTAGGCGGAAGAGAAGGAGAAGGATGAGTAGCATTCATAAGGGAAGTTACAGATGGAATTCCTGAAATAGATGACATGGGAGAGGTCCAAGGAATGGAAGTTGCACTAGAGAAGGTACCAGATAAATATTGATAGCCAGGTGGGACGGATGGGCCACCATACAGATGTGCCTTTGGTGATGTTGCAGAAGCAAAATTTGATGTCTCAACCATAGTGGTGCACACAGGTTGGGAAGTCATATCGGATCCAATCATGATTAACAATCCCAATGAACATTGCAATGAGAAATCCTTGGGTAAGCTGAAAGAATCTGTTAAACAAGTTTGTGTTGGAGTTTGAAGAGGAGGAAGAGGATTAGTCTTATAAAAATGAAGTCTGCTCCAATGAAAAGGAGTAGAAGGACAAGGCTCTTCTTGTGGGATCTCTTTAATACTCACAAGATCGCATGGAAGAGGTTCACCGTCAAGTCCAAGATATATGGTCGGAGGTTTTGTTTGAGACAAAGGAAGAGAGTGGGAAGGTTCTAAAGTAATAGGTGAAGATGTTTGAGGTTCGTTAGGTTCAACAACCTCAGGAAATAAATTTTTTGACTCAAGGAGATCAAGTTCAACAACCTCAGGCAATAAGGTTTTAGGTTCTTTTGTTTCAATTGTGTCAAATTCACCAGCAAGAGTAGAGGTGATCTCAGGCTCAATACTCAAAGGGAAAGATGATTTTGGTTTATCGCATTCAAGAGGAGGACCAAAAGTAGTTCCTGAATTTCCCGATTTGGTAGTTTGTGTCTTCTTCTGCTTCTAAAGACAGTCAGGAGTAGCCTTTGGTGGAAGAGAAGGCTTATTTTTCATTCTTCACGAACAACGAAGTGGGGGATATTGTTCTTCCACGTTGGATAGTAAATTTTAGAAATTAACACAAAAATAAATCAAAAAGAGGGTAATATAAGTATAAAGGATTACCAAGCAACTGTGAACTGCAATATACACCTTGATGAACCAAGGACTTAACATATGTGTAGGAAATCTCCCTAAATGTTGTGTTCGGTGTATCATGGTACACAAGGCAGTCGAATTAGTTACCTATGGCGAGGATAGCAACCTATAGGGGACTTCCAAAATATACTTGACAGTACATGGAAGTGAAATCTGTAGTAGTGTTTTCTAATGTGTAATCGTTCAATGAGAGTGTTCCCATATACTTTACATGCATGGAGCATCATCTAATATACACAAAGGTATGTCGAGAACAATCGTATACACTCATGTACGTGGAACAGGATTTCACCCCCGTGATACAATGCTAGAAAACAACAACAGCTCCCACATTTAACGATGTTGGAACACCTCTCCAGCCTAGACCTCTAAATGTTTGCGTTAATCTTACAAATGCTCCTTAGGTTGATTCAATGAATTTTAATGTTTATCTTCAATTAAGTTTCAGTTTTGGGGCTCACCATGAATTTCACTTGAATATCCCAAAATTAAAACTAGAATGAGGAAGTGAAATCTTTCTCATTCAATGAAAATCTATATAAGTGAGGGAAGGGACAAAGAGTACGCAGCAAAAAAAAGTGCAAAGTAAAATTCCCTTTTAAATGCAATTGTTCTAATGTTGATGCACACACAAACCCTAAATGGCAATGCAAATATTTTTCTTTTCAAGTCACTTAATTTCCAAAAATGAAGAAAACTAAGATGCAAAGTTTAATCACTGATTCAAACAAGATTTTCATAATAATGACTAGAACACCAATTCATCTAAGCACTCAATGATAAAAAAAAATCAGTTTAAAATTGACCTAATGATAATAAAAAAGGAAAATATAACTAAACCCTTACCAAAGGCACTAAAAAACGAAAGCAAACCAAATGGACGCTTTAGCGAGACCACAAGACACTCAAAGACTAAAGGAAGAGAAGCTGGAAGAAGGTTGGTCAGAGAGAAAATCAAGACAAAGGAAAAATCATGCATGAATAGCAGCCAATGCAGGTGTAAAGGAGGCAAGAGTGCTATACAAAACAAACACAAATAAGGCTTAGTTGAGTTGCAACACTTTATCACAAGAATAGAGGTTGTGTTTGTCTATGGATACAAAGTTCTAACACAAGGATTGCAATTGAGACTCAATGAAAAGTCTTCCTAGGAATTTTCTTGATTGAATAAGATAGTAAGGGTCTGAAGAAGAGGTAAGACAAGCACAATGGACAAAGAAACCACCAAGGGAATACAGCATTCCCCAGTATGGTCGCCAATTTGTTATACGGAATCTACCACTACGAACAGAAGTATTTTCCCTAGGCCTGGTGGACTGACCTAGAAAAACAAAAATACAAAGGGACTAATGTTTTCCTTAAAGTAAATAGATAATGGGATGAAGCCTACCTGGAATCTGTCGTATGCTTCACTCCTTCCTTGGCTTGTATGCTCCAATCCTAGCTCCAAACGCTATAATTAGAACCTACACAATCAAATAACACAAGCCATAGATCTATGGAATCTATGTAGCATCATCTAATTACTTTATTCAATAGATAAACATGGTATTGAAATACATGAAACCATGACATCATATATAGGAAAAGAAATAACTCTTTGTATTAATAGAAATGGAGTGAATTACAACCAAAAATAGTTGTTGATCCTATAGAAGAGCTCCTCCAAGTTGACTTTTCCTTTCATTGTCACAAACTACACCTCTAATCACCCTAATGCATGGAATGATATCTCTCAAAGCAACAGCATAATTGTAGAATCACTCTCCAAAATCCAACCACTTGCCTATGGATGGAAGTAAATATATAAGTGAAGGAGATAGTTCATGAATTCTCATCCTTTGACTAATTTCAGCTTGAGATCCACTCTTGATGGGAGGATGAGATTAAGAGATAAGGGAGAAAACTCCAAGCTAGTATAGGATAGGACTCAAACCTTTTACCTAAGTAAATAGTTACAACATATCCTGGAAGCTTCTAAAAGAGGAAGCTTCGGGATTCTTTTTTGTTTTCTTGAATTTCTAGAATCAATGCACCCTCAACACTGAGAAACCTATTGGTGATCAACGTAGGTGTAGAGTAGGGAAACCTGGTAATGTTGGCCAATGAGGGGCCAAGGTGCGTTGTTCCTTCAAATGGTTGAAACAAGGTGCTTTCGGGTAGAAACTCAGGGAATAGGAAGAGTCATGCTTAGGGATTTGTGTAGGGAGGATGACAAATTGTTCAAAGGATGTGAATGATATTGTTTGCAGGCCTATTGAACATATGTGATAAAATGGCCTATAACACTCAAGAGGAACAAATCCTAACTACTATTAGGAGCATAATAATCCAGGAACCAATAGAAGGGAAAAACGCTTATGAACAACATTTAGAAGAAGATCTAGAGAAGACCAAATAATCATGGAACACATATGATTGAGAGTAGACATTAGAACCTGAGATCAAGGAGTCTTTGACATACCTATCATCGGATCATTTATTCATCCAAGATATATGTCATTTGATAATAGGATATTTGAATGGCATGGTAGAAGAGGACATGCAAAGTGGTACAAATGAGTAAGTGAACCAAGGACATCACAATTATATTGAAATTTGGTTCAAAACAATCATTATGCTAGAGAACCACTCTCTTTTGCAACAATTCTTGATATCATCTCAATCAAAGTAACTTGTCTCTCATGTTCTGGTATATATCAAAGCACATCTTTCAAACTTGAATATGAGAATATTTGTTATCTTGTTATGTAAATGGATTTACTAGAAATACTTCTACAGTTAAGAAAAGGATTCCTTTATTCAAGTAAGATAGGATATTGTAATGAATAAGTAAAGAGAAAAATAATTCATGTTATGAAAACCAGTTTACTCGCACAAATGGACACAATATTTTATTGAAAACTAGGCAACCGATGAGAAAAGTTCACAATAAGTTTTATAAGTTCATGGTGGTTCCAATTCTTTATTATGGCCCTTCAAAGTATTTTTGTTTCTATTCTTGAGTTGGATGATATGGGATTTCTTAAGGCCCACCTTCTAATAGATCTTTGTTGAGCCTCAAAATTGCTTCTTTTTGACACCCTTTTTCACTCTATATATTTCTTTTTGACCTTCATAATCACACATTGGGCATCAAATCACAAGAATTATGACATGGCAGGTATACAATTGTCTTGTATTTCATAAATTTATAATGTTATTTATTATTTAGTTTAATGTTTACTTCAGCTACCAAATTATGATGATTCTACAACTAATACACGATTTTGCAGCCAAGTCCATGGTTTGACAGGTTCCAAGGTGCTAACTGGGAAGTGAAATATATGAATAGGTGGCAATTGATGCACTCAATAATTTCCTCATATTCTCATGAACCAAATCAATGGAAACATGTACTAGCAATGCGGTTAAAGGCAAAGTCAACCTCCGTAATCAGCAACAAGCGAGCGAGAACGAGATTCGTGCCTCATGATTTGCTTTGATAATAGAAAATCATGAGCGAATTATGCTATATTATATTTTCAAGTTAAATTTGGTTTTTGTTGATAGGGATTAGCTGTATAGATTTTAACAATTGATTTCCACAAGCTCTATAAATATGCCTCTCGGCAGAAATGAAAACAATGATAGTGAATGCAACAGTGAGACTTAACCTTTGTTATTTGATACTTTTTTTTTTTAAAAGAACCGCTTCATTTTTTCAATGTGTGGTTAACGTGCTTAATCAATAACGTAGTGTCTACTTACTTATCATGGAGGGCCCTCACGAGATAGTAAGGATTCTTGTTTTGTTTTAGCAATTAGCTATTAGCCTTATATTCTCGTAGATTTATGTTTATTCAATCGAGCATTTATGTTTTCAATTTTCTTTCAGAGTTAAGTTAAAATAATTGTGCTAATCATTCTTGATGTTCAGATTTTGAATGCACGTGGATAAATATTAGCAGCAGTGATCTAGTTTCACACATAGTTTCATCTTAGATAGTAGATTTATTTGCAGAATTAGTTGTTAAATTCAAGCATGTGTGATCTTTAATTCAAGTAAGTGTGAGTGTGTTTTAAGCAGAAGTTTGCTTCATTTCATTTTTCATCCAAGTGTGATTTTTATTCATGCAGATGTGCGATTTTCTTTAGACATGAGAATTCTTAAGTGAGAGAAGTTTTCATTTATGCAATAGAGTGTGAATTTCATTTAAGAAAAGTATGGATTGATTTTAATTTATGAAAAGAGTGAGATTTATTTACATTTATACAAGTGTGAGATTTCTATTTTAAAGTAAAGTGTGGAATCTTATAAGTAGAAGTAGTTTTGTTTGAAAGAAAAGAGAGTGATCATCATTATTGAGATAATCTTATTTTCCAGGAATAACTAATTTGTTCATGTGCATTTCAATAACTTAATTTAATTTAGAATTTATATTTCGATAACTCAATTTAATTCAGAATTTGTGTGAATAACCAAATACTTCTAGCACATCTAGTGCACTTACACTTCATCAGTTTACTAGCCCTATTTGGTAATTCATGTAAGTAATTTAAGATCAATTAAATCAGTAAACATTTTGGCGTCATTGTTGGGGAAGTATATATAGGAGTCTTTTCTATTTACCTAAAAAAAATGATATGCATAGGGAAAGAGATTCTAGAGGTAGATTTGTAGGTAGAGGTAAAAGCTTAATTCTAACATTGTCACTCAACCCACCACAACCTTATAGTGCCACACCACCCACTCAAAATCATATTCCATCATTTGCAGGAAAACATAAACTTCCTGAGGTACTCAGATCCGAAATCCAACCTAGACATTCACCAACCTCATCAACTGAAGCACTAATAGAAGAAGAGGATCCTACCCCAACAGAAGGAGTAATTTTCCTATCTTCCGCTGGAGAGAAACTTCTACAACAAGAACTAGAAATCCCTAGTGAAGAAGGGGAGGAAGAAACTTATTTTAACTTACCATTGATAGAAGAACCAAGAGAACTAGAAGAGGAAATAGAAAACCTAATTTTAGAACCTATATTAGTTCTGAAGAATATAAAATGGTTGGAGAAGAGGAAGGAGAGGTACATAATATCAATGGTGAACAACCTAGGATTGGAGGAGGAAGAGGAGGAAATAGGGGAGGAGGACGAGGTGGAAAAGGTGGAGGAAGAGGGAGAGGAGGAGGTAGAGGAGATCCAAAACCTTTTGGATTTCCTATCCTTGATGAAGATACAATAGCTACAATGAAAAACATCTCACCCTCCATCCTTACAAATTTTCGTGGATTAAGAAGTGAAGATCCTAAAACATTTCTCTTTGAGTTTGAAGTCTTGTTTAGATCTTATGATTAATTTCTTGACACTCAAAATTAGAAATTGTTTCCAACAACTCTTAAGGATGCAACATTAAAATGGTTTATGTGCTAAGGAGTAAATTCTATAAGAACATGGGAAGAAATGAAAACTACATTCTTAGAGAAATATAAGGACTAATGTATGCCCCATAATCTTAAGGATGAAGTCTTTAAAATGATGCAAAAAGAATATGAAAATCTTGAAGATTTCATTGCAAGATTTGTTTATAATGTTTTTTTTTTGTAAATTATGCTAATTCTATTATGGTACAAAAATTCAGAAACTTACAACGAGGCGGACCTCGGATAGCACCATCCTACAGAGATGGATTTTGCAGCAATGATAACCATAACCAGCCAGGCATTTGTCCTTCCCCAGGATTGGGAGACTTGCCTGCTGTTACAAAACTTTGACAGTGAGGAGAAAAGACCTGAAACCCAAATAGTTGCCGACATACAGACTCTAAAACATAACCCAGAACCCCAGACTGACTCAAAACATAATCCTGGACACTAGATTCCACCATTGACACCGCATATATAAGCATAGCATAAGAACTGTGGTTGTGCAGCTGTGGACAGCACACCAACCTTACATGTCAAAAGAGCACTGAAGAAGAGGCATATGATTACCCAACAGAGAAACAAAAGACGATGCCATACCCGTCGCTCGTTAACCCAGAGAACTGGTTCAGTCGTCCCCAGAGGTTGTTGGCATCTCTTCCACCACTCAGCAAGCATATGGATCCGGCTCGCTTGAATCGGTGTGAGGCACATCATCTTCTGCAGGTGCGCTTGGACCGGCCATGGCTCCCGCTGATGCTGCTGTCGCGTGGTGCTGCTTCTGTTCTGGAGCTGGAGGCAGAATTGCAGGTCCGAACCTCTGTGCAGGTGACAAGGGTGGCTGTTCCAGAATTGGAGCCGGAGGCCTGTGTTCCGCTGCCGCTGGTCCCTGAACGCCATGCTCACATTTTTCAATTTTGACAGACACATAGTATGTGTCTGAATCCAGAAGGCAAGGAAAGCTGAAGAGGGAGGAGGGATGGAAGATGTGATTGCAAGTCGGGGCTTGAGCTTGCCCTGGTCTTCTTCCGCATTGGCGACGAGCGTTGTTTGCATCGTCCGACAGCGAGTCAGAGGAACGAGGGATGGAGGCACGACCTCTCGCTCCTCCCCTGGATCCGCCACGGCGGCAACTTGCGCGAAGCCTTTCCTTAGGCATTGCAGTCCGGGGTAGACACAGAGGAGGCTAGACCGATGCAGAATGGATTTGGAATTATGCAGTGGAGGCGTAGAGGCACGGGAAGGCCAGAGGGCACAGGAAATTGCAGCAGAAGGCACCGGAAATTGCAAGAGGGGATTGCCACGGCAGAACTGAGCTAACCAAAGCGCAGACCAGGGAATGACTGAAGGCCCAGGTGAAAAAGCAGGACGAGGCTTGATCGCAGGCCACCAGCAGCTGCAATTAAGCACAGAGAGAGGGGAGGGAAGTGCTGGGAACCGGCTTGCTTCGTCGCCGCTCCTGTCTCTCGGAACCTGCCACAACACAGAGCTACCAGACCAGTCGTAAACCCAGACAATCCATAAACAATACATTACCTTGCTGTAGTCGCGATCATTATAAGGAGAAGTCCTGCGGCGTGCCATGTGCAAACCAAAACTCGTCATAAGTTTCCCGTAGGGCGGAAGTGCAGAACTCGCGCGAGGAGGGGAGGACGTATCAGATCGAATGCTGCGGAGGAAATATCTGGAGGGTGTATTAACGCCGGGAGTTAAATGCCGGTGACAGGTGGGGGCCTGGGCTGCCACCTGCTCAGTGGGAAGCCCGCCCCCATGCTATTATACCATGCTTGCACCCGTATCCAGGGGGTGAAGATCCTGGAGCACCAACGTGTGGCATTCCTGTTGAAGTTTTGTATCCTTTGCATCATGGAGAGAACCTGCGTATTGAGGACCCTGCTGATTCACCCCTTAGTTTGCTAGTCTATCAGCAACTTTGTTGGCAGTGTGCCTAACATGCTTGAAGATGATACTGTTAGGGTGCCGGAGCCTGTCTTCCAATGCTTCTAGCCTGCTGAGAAGTCTCCAGCTGGAGGCGATTAGCTGCTGGGGACCCTGCTTGGATTCTGATTGCAGCATTGATTAGAATTTGGGAATCTCCTTCTACTTCCAATGGGTAGAAGTTGTGGCGATCAGCCATACAGATTCCTGTCCACATTCCTTCCAACTCCGCCATGTTATTGGTATTTTTCCCACTTGAACCATAATATATGAATACTACCAATCCCTCGGCATTTCTGATGACTCCGCCATACCCTGATGGACCCGGGTTCCCCTTAGCAGCCCCATCAAAATTGAGTTTAAAAGAAGCTCTTGCAGGGGGGGACCATTGGGAGAGGGATGTGCTTTTGGAGGGGATTCGGTGAGTATCCAATTGGGAGTAGGTGATGTTAAGATTCCAGGTCTTCCAGATGTGTTTTTCCTGAGGTGAAGTAGGCCAGTCATTTTATGTCCAAGCTCTGAGAGCGAGCGTTTCTTGGATGTTATACTTTAGGAGAAGCCAGAGGATTTCTGCTGATCTGCTCTTGTTGTTGAAGACTCGATTGCTTCTTTCCTTCCATAATGCCCAGTGTAGAAAGCCTGGGATGAGATTCCATAAAGACTTCAAAATGGGGCTTTGATAGGGTTGCTTGGGCCAACTTCAAAGAATGTTTGCGATGTCCCCTTGCCTTTCCCATCTTCCGTTATTGCAGTGATCTACCTTATTCCATATCTGAGCTGCGAGAGGGCATGTCTCCATGAGATGAGCGATGGTTTCCTCCTGAACGTTGCAATTGGGGCATCGAGAGGGACCTATAAAGCCTCTTCTTTGGATATTATCCCAAGTAAGAATACGTCGTTTGCTTAGTAGCCATAGGAAGGTGGATATTTTGGGCCATAATCTTGGCTGCCATACATGTGTCCATAATTGATCCTTGTCATGAGCACTTTGATCATAGCGTATGGAATAGGCCTCCTTGGTGGTGAAGACCCCTCTTGAGGTGTGTCCCCATCTCAATTTATCCTATTGGGAGGAAGGAATAATTTTCCTTTGAAGAAGCTCCTTATCTATGTCATCATATGTTTCATCTTGCCAGTCTGTCTGCCAGGATCTAGCTGGTTTCCAAGAGCGGAAATCTGGAGGTTCTTGTTGCTGCCAAAACTGAGAGACTTTGGTTGTATTTGACTGTTGCATGTGGTGCTGCTGGCGAGGTTTGTGGAAGAGCGTGGCGAGTTTTGGCAGTTGCTGCCATGAGTCCTCCCAAAAACGTGTCGTTGTCCCTGAATGGATCTCCCAAAAACTGTAAGCCTGAATGAAGGCGCTGTGAATTTTAGCCGAGTTCTAGATCATGGAACCTGTTATGCTCGGACTAATTCTGATGAGCTCATTCCACTGACTGCTTGGTGCGTATTTAGCCTGCCACAACTTAGCCCAGGGGATGTGCGGCTTTACTAGCCAGTTCCACCAAACTTTTGCGCCCATTGTGTTGTTGCTTTGTAGGGGATCCCTTAGTCCTAATCCTCCATTTGCTTTAGATTGACATACTTCTGCCCATTTGACAAGGGCCCATTTTCTGTTGAGTCCATTCGATCCCCATAGAAAGCCCCGTTGGAGGTTACGGATAGCCTTGAGCACCCACTTTGGTGCTGCTAGAATAGAAAAGAGATATAGAGGCATTGCCTGGAGGACAGACTTGATCAAAATGAGTCTACTGGCTATGTTGAGCGATCGGTAAGTCTAGGAAGAGAGTCTCGCTTCCAATTTATCTAACAGCGTGCGCCAGGATGCGTGCTTGAGGGCCGAAGCCATGAGAGGAGCCCCCAGGTACTTGGATGGCAGAACAGCAATGGAGAAGCTTAGAATTCGAGCAATGTTGCGCTGAGTGGAGACAGGGGTATTGAAGAAAAAAAGTTGAGACTTGGAGGCATTAATGGAAGTGCCAGAGGATTCAGAGAAAAGAGAGAGCAAATATTTGAAGGCTTTAGCTTCTTGGGAGGAGGAGTGACCAAAAAGCATCGTATCGTCCACAAATTGCTGATGCGACGGCGGATTGAGACCATGAAGTGCTAAGCCTTTGACTGCCTTGGAGGAAACAACGTGATGGAGGAGGCGACTGAGCCCTTCCGCCATGAGGATGAAAATGAACGGGGAGAGAGGGTCCCCTTGACGAATGCCTCGCGATGAACGGAAGGGAAGGGATGAGGAGCCATTGAGGAGGAATGAAAAGCAAGGGGAGGATATGAGGTTCATAATCCATCGAGTCCAGGTTGCACTAAATCCGAAGGCAAGCAGCATTTGCTGAATATAATCCCAACTTAGTTTGTCAAAGGCCTTAGATAGATCAAGCTTCATTATCATGCCCGGTTTTTTGAGAATTTTTAGCGAATGGATTACTTCATTGGATAGGATTATGCCATCCATGATCTGACGACCCTCGACATAACCTGTTTGTTCCGGGAGGATAAGAAGAGGAAGGAGGGGTTTGAGTCGATTGGCCACAACCTTGGAAATGAGCTTGTAGATGACATTACAGAGGGCAATTGGCCGGAATTTGTCAGGCGTATTGGCTTCGTCGCTTTTGGGGACAAGAGCTATGAATGTGGAGTTGAGGGAGGGAAGGACCCAATGCATGGAGCGGGATTCTTCCACCAAGTCCCAGACTTCCGAGCTGATCAGATCCCAAAATTCATGAAAGACGTTAGCAGTAAAACCATCAGGCCCAGGTGCCTTACCATCTTTGAGTTGCGCCATAGCTTCTTCGACCTCCGGCATGGTGACTTGTTTTAGGAGATTTTGATTTTGATCTTCAGTGATTAGGTTTGGAATATGCTGAGTGACTGCTTTGATGGCAGCTTCACGGCTTCCTGGATGTTCTTTTAGAGCTTCCTGGAAGTGATCTCTGAATGCCTTCTCAATGTCTTCATGCTTTTCTATTCGGTCCCCTTGATTGTTGTTGATGAAGGCGATGTTGTTATGCATTCGGCGTTGAATGGTGGAACGGTGAAAGAATTTGGTGTTCTTTTCACCTTCTTTTAGCCATCTGATGCGTGACTTTTGCTTCCATAGGATTTCCTCTTGTAGCCTTCGGGTTTCAAGCTCCATCTAGAGGGAGTGCTCTTTGTTAGCTAATTCTTCTGTTCTGCCTTCGGTGATGATGTTTTGCTGGAGATCACACATGTTCTGCTCCAGATTTTTCTTTGCATCCAGGATGTTGCTGAATTTTGATTTGTTCCAGGCCTTGATTGCTTGCTTGAGGTGTCTGAGCTTCTGTTGAAATTGATACATTTTGGCTCCTGTTGGAGGAGTGAAGGACTTCCAAACATCTTGCACCATTCTTTTGAAGTCTGGGTTAGTGAACCAGAAGGATTAAAAACGAAAGGGGCGATTGGATTGTTTACCTGGACTTGTCCATTGGAGCATAATGGGCCAATGATCTGAGCTTCCATGGGGCAGGATAGATGCATGAAGCGCTCCGCCCAAATGAATGGTGTTGTTTGAAATGAGGAAGCGATCTAATCTGGATGCGATGTGGTGTGGTCCTCTTCATTTGTTTGTCCATGTGAACAATCCATTTGATGTTTGCAGATCGATGAGCTGGTTGTTTTGTATAAATTCTTTGAGGCCTGTGCTATCCTCGTCTAGTTTCATCCGACCACCTTTTTTTTCCGCTAGACTGGTGATGATATTGTAGTCGCCCCCACTTATCCAGAGAGGGTGTTGTCTATTGGCATTGAGTGCTGTGAGGGCTTCTAGCACTTCTAATTTTTGGTGCAAGTCCTGCGGGAAGTATGTGTTGGTAAGTAGACCATGTATCTCCGTACCCAGGATATGAAATGAGGCTTCAATGAAGTTGCGCGAAGCATGAAAGTCCTGAAGGGTAATGGACTGCGGATTCCAGACTATAGCTAGTCCTCCTGAGGCACCTAGCCCATCAACAGAGACAGATCTGCTGCCAGGCCAGGCTTTGCAAAGGATTTTTTCAAGAATGACATTGGTACTTTTAGTTTCCTGAAGAAAAACAACAGTTGGTTTCTCTAATTGAATCATGGTTTTTAACATTCGGTGTTTGGAGGGGCTATTGAGCCCTCTCATGTTCCAAGAGATGAGATTCATGAGGAACTTTGATGTTTGGGTTTGTAGAACTTTGTCAACTTTGGAAATCGCCCCGATTCCATTAAGATCTTGCCCAGGATAATGGTTCTCTGTAGTTCAGTCTTGCGTCTTCTTTTTTTGGTTTCTTTGAGGATTTTATTTCCATCCCAGAGACTGCCTGGTTGTATGCCCAAGCATTTGCTCCGTTGTGCTTTGATGAGAACCCCTTCCAATCTGTCTATTTCCCAGGGGGGGATGGCGTTGTATTCTTTCTGCTTACATGCTGCTTCAAGTGTGAGGATATCTAGCCCATCTAGACTCACCGTCTCTGGATCTTCCTCCATATTGATAGGGGTGTCCTGAGGATCATCTGAAATGCCTTCTTGCAAACTTAAAGCTAAGGCCGCATCCAAGTCCATGTTAGAGGCCTGAGGGTCTGCGGCTGACTCCGCGATATTCTCTTCAAAGGAGGGATGGAGCTTTGAGGACGACGGGGGAGAGGGATCCGCCTCTGAGTGGGGATGAAAGGAGGAGGATGGAGGGGTAGGAGAAGACTGAGGGGCTTTTGAGGGCTTATCTGGATTTTCATGAGGGGTGAGGATGTGGAACCGGTTCTGGGATTCAGGTTTTTTGGGGCTGGAGGGGGCAGCCGGATGCTTTTTTGCATGCCTTCGGTGGGCAGTTACTTTGGTAAATCCATCTGAATCTTTAGGAGTTTCTTTGGCAGCAACGTGGGACTGGGCATTCAAGGGGCATTCCCTAAAGAGATGGCCATGCTCATGGCACTTACGACAACAAAAGGGAATGTGTTCATAGTCTAAAGGTTGAAGCCATTCAAAATCATCATGGAAGAGACTTACCGAGTCTGCAAGGGTTTTCTTGAGCTGCATCTGGACGCATATCCTGGCATAGGAGGTGAATCTTCGGTACTTTGTGTCCTCAGCTACTTTGATGAAGGTGCCGATGCTGTTACCAATGTCCTTTAATGTTTCTTCTTTCCAGTATTCTGTGGGCAGGGAATACAGGCGGATCCAGACTGGAGCATGATTGAGGTCCTCTGTATCTGGGTTGAATTGTGGCTTCCAATCACGAAGGAAGAGACCTGAGGAATTGAAGAAGTATGGGCCACCTTCAAATACTCTGGTTTTGTCTTCCAGGTAGTGAAAGATGGCTGTGAAGAAACCCTTGGGTCCTAGTAACAGGGAGACTTGTCCTTTGGGCTTCCATTTGGATTCTATCCAGCCATGGAGGGCCTTCTCAGTAGGCCAGAACCCCAGAAACTTTCCAATCAGTGCATGATCTTTCATATATTGTATTTCGCCATTGATACGATGGCTTGGTAGCTCGACTTTAATACGTTCTTTAGCCTTTGGAATACATGTGGTTGACGTCGCCTTTGGTTGTGACACACCCTGATCTGTGTCCTTTTGATCATCAGCGATTGGGATGTCCTCGCTATCATGGGTTGGCTCCTTGCTGCGATCGTTTTCAGAGCTCTGAAATCATGCAGTGGCGTTGTCATAAGAGAACAGGGGAACAGATGCCGCTTCATTGTCCTTCAGCTGTGATGAGGAAGGTGGGGGAGGAACAGACCCCGTCCCTCTCGCCGGATATTCCATGGTTAGTTAGCGACCAGACTTTTAATGATTATCGATCCAGAAGTACCGTGCAAGGATGAGTGTACCAGGTTGCAGAGATGCAGGTCTGTGCATCTGCAGCAGAGGGCAGAGCAGTGGCGGCTAGGGTTTCTAGAACACACATTGTTTATAATGTTAAAAGGGCTAAAATGCATGAATTAGATGAAGAAACTTTGAAAGCTCTCTTATTAAAATCCATCAAAGATGAATGGATTGATCTTCTCAATTTAATGGGTAAGGGATATATTTCTTAGTTATCATTTGGATAAATTTGTGAGTTATGCATACACATTTCAAGAGGTAAGGCAAGAACTGGGAAAAATCCAAGAGACCCTCTCATGTCTAGGATTAATAAATCTGCAATTGGGACAGTAAGTAGGGTGAATGATGGAATTTGCTTGACAACTTTAAAACGGACATTTTGGGGGCTCTTAGTGAAAAATAGATACCCTTAAAGTAAAAAAATAAGAAAAAGGCTGAAAATGTTGCATTATCAATCTTTTGTCCCAAATGTAGAAAAAAACATGCTCTAACTTAAAAAGTGCAGAAACATGTGTTATATGTGCAAAAAATCATGATACAAAAGAATGTCCTTCAATACCAAGTCTTAAATTTTCTTATAAATAGGAAGTAATACCAAATCAACTAGATCCCCTTTGTTTTGTTGCTAAGAGATCGTGGAAAAATTCACAACCAAATATGACTCAAGGTTTTAACACTCAAGCATTTGCACAACCATCATAAAACAATTGGACTGCACCCATGCCTTGGCAATCTTGGTCTCGACCTTGGGCACAAGGATCGAAAAATGCTTATGGAAAATATCCTCAATATCAACAACCTTACCCTGTTTTTTTACCACAATATTTTCCTCAACATGTTCAACCAACTCAACCTCAGAATCCAAATCCACAACTTTGATTACCATTTCCTGAAAGACCAAATCAATTTCCTTCCCAACCACTTCCAAATCCAAATAATAATAAAAATTCACAACATGTTTACAATACGGAAGGACAAAATATACAAAACTACATGATAACTCCATTAGATCTAAACATTGTCCATTGGAAAAGAAGTCCCCATCAGTTGTTATTTAGGAATCTGAAAAGGAGAATCTCTCTAAAAAAGGAGAAATATATTAATCAAGAAGAAAAATCTCAAAAACAAACTACCCCTATACATTCTGATGATATTCCAATAAACTCAACTCCCATCATAAAACAACCTTCAGTATCTGTCCAAACACCACCTTTTCTTGAGATATCGAAAATTGATAAAGGGGTAGAAAAACATATTTTATTTACTGATTATGATATGATAGATGAACGGGAGCATGTTTGTATAAAAATTCTTTTATTACAAGCTATCAAATAAATACCAATATTTGCAAAGACAAACAAGGACTTAAGCATTAAAAGACCAACAAGAAAGAGAAAACAAGTCAAAAGAATCCAATTAGTTGGAAAATTGCAGATATCATGATGGGAAAAACAACAATTCAAAAATATCTTGATCCAGGAAGTCCCATTCTGAAAATGCATATCAATGGTATCGAAATTCCAAACACATTGATTGATTTAGGAGTAGCTATAAACATCATGAGTAAACAAACTATGAATCAATTGAAACTTCCTAATCTTCAATATACATCTACATTGTTGCAATGAGAAGACTGATATGTTTTTAAACATGGTGATGTATTAGAAGACATATTTGTATCCTTAGATTCTTGGGAGTATCCTGTTGATTTTATGATTCTAACACCCAAGAGTAATTTAGGAGGACATCCATTGATTCTACGAAGACCATGGTTAACTACAGATGATGCTTTTAAAACTTGTAGATCTAGTGATATGTTTATTTCTTATGGAAGTTCAACAAAGCAATTCACATTATATCCTCCTGCAAAAACAACAATAGAGGTAGAAAGCGAAGAATGGAAAGATGATGATATTGATATACAACCACTATTAGTTACTTCACAAATAGATGAACAAGATCAGATTTTGAATGTAATGGAAAATAATGAGTCTTCCTCATATTGTAAATCTAATCAAATTTTTCAAGGACAATGTAATATTGAATATTTATCATCTCATCAATTATCTTACATTCTATGGAAAAATTTGGCAATTCTTTAATAGAAATCTTTCCAGAAAAAACCTTGAATGTCAATAATTATCTAGAAGAATTTCAAAAGAGAGATTTAATAAAAATGATACAAGAACACTCTTCTTCTTATGCATGGGAAGACACTGACATGAAAGGAATTGATCCCAATACCTGTATACATCATATTTGCATTGAATAAAATGTCAAACCAATTTCACAACCTCAGAGGAGAATGAATCCAAATTTAATGGATATTGTTAAAGAGGAACTACAAAAATTGTTGAATGTGAATTTAATTATCCAATATCAGATAGCCAATGGGTTTCACCATTGGTAATTGTTCCTAAAAAGAATGGAAAATGGAGAGTATGCATTTACTATAGGGAATTGAATAAAACCACTTTAAAATATCATTTTCCACTTCCTTTTATAGATGAAGTTTTATATACATTGGCAGGAAAGAAATACTTCTCATTCTTGGATGGTTTTAGTGGATATAACCAGATCCACGTAGCTCCGGAAGATCAAGATAAAACCACTTTTACCTATCCATGGGGAACCTATGCCTACCAAGTACTTCCTTTTGGATTATGTAATGAACCTGCAACATTCCAAAGGGAATTTTTAGGCATTTTCTCTGATCTAATTCATGATTGTGTGGAATTTTATATGGATTATTTTACTCTCTATGGAAATTCCTTTGAAGAAGCTCTTAAAATTTTGGAAAAAGTTCTCATTAGATGTAAGGAAGAAAATCTCTCTTTAAGCCATGAAAAATGTTTTATGATGTTTACTAAGGGAATTGTTTTAGGACAACATATTTCAGGGAATGGAATTAGAGTGGATACATCTGAAGTAGAAGTTATTTCTAAATTATCAATGTCAACTTGTCAAAGAGATCTTAGAAGTTTTCTTGGCTTTACTGGTTACTATAGAAGATTCATAGAAAACTTCACAAAAATTGTTTCTCCACTTTTCAAATCGCTCACAAAAGATTGTGAATTCATTTGGAATTCTGATTGCCAAAAAGCTTTTAAAACATTGAAAGAAATTATTTTTGAAGCACCCATTCTAAAAGGACCAAATTGGAAACTACATTTTCACATTTCAACTGACGCTTTAGATACAACTCTAGGATTTGTATTAGGACAAAAGGATTTAACTCCTTATGTCATTTACAATACCAGTAAAAATTTGAATCCTGCAGAGTTAAATTATATTGTAACAGAAAATGAGTTTTTAGTTGTTGTCCATTCCATTAATAAATTCATACATTATATCACTGGTTATGAAACCTTTGTACATATAAATCATTCTGCAGTTAGGTATTTAATGAATAAACCAATCACTAAAGGCAGAATTACAAGATGGTTATTGTTGTTAGCAGAATTCAATATTACTATTTTGGATTGACCTAGAAACAAAATGTAGTTGTTAACTTTCTATCTATAATTCAAAATGATAATAATGATGTATATGTAGAAGATAATTTTCCTGATGAATATCTTTTTGAGATATCTATTAAATTTCCTTGGTTTGTAGATATTGCTAATTTTTTGGCTACAGGGAAGTTACCACTATATTTGTCTCCTTGAGAGAAAAGAAAGGTAATTCAAATTAATGCATCATTACTCATGGATAAATGGAAAATTATACAAAATAGGGCCAGATTTGATCATTCGAAGATATGTCAGAGAAGGCGAAGTACCAGAGATATTAAAGGCTTGTCATGATGAACCATGTGGAGGACACTTCAATGATAAAAGAACTACTTATAAAGTCCTTCTCCTAGGATGTTATTGGCCTTCCCTTTTTAAAGATGCCAAATAATATGTTAAGAGATGTAATAGTTGTCAAAGAATGGGGAAACTTGTTCCTTCAGATGAAATGCCTCTACAACCTCAGGTGTTGGCATTATGACACAGGTTTGGCTCCATGACACAGGTGTTGTCCTTGATGGAAACTCTCTCAGATAGAAAATCACAGTTCAGGCTCTCAGAATGAAAGAAAAAGAGATATACACAAGTTCCTCTTAACCAGATCGCGTATACACATGGGATTTCCGATCAAAAGTCGCGTATGTGTATGCACGCACTTTCATGCAAGGAAAAGCGCGTACATGTGGGAAAACTTATTTTTAGTCCATGGTATTTGGTCCTTGGTATTTGAACCTATGGTTTTGGACCATGGTATCTCGTCCAATATATTGAACCCATGTATTGCGCCCCAAGTATTGGTTCTAAATGATTTTGGACCATGGTATTGAGTAAGGCCTAAGACTATAAAAGGGGAAGGAGATCATTAGGCAAAGGTATTCACTCAAGTATTGAATATCTAATGAAGAGCAAGATCTAGAATATTGGTGATTGGGTTGTGGTGCCTAGCTGGATCTGAGTCAAGGAGGAACCTGAGCGTTAGAAGATGGATAAGTTCTATTCATGGGTCAAGATCTCAAGGCTTGAAGAGAAGCATCTTTGTGTGATTTTGATCTGTTATATTTGGCACATGACTTGATCTATAAACTTGATAATTTGGGTATAACTGATGTCTGAATAAGTGAAAAGGGTAAATTATCTTTTATATATCTGTACACAGGTTATCCACAACAGAGGCATGTATACACGCTAGTTCAGTAAGTCAAAATAGTGTATACACCGATTGGCCTTAATACAGAAGCGTATGCACGCAGGTTCTACATATTTAAGTAGCGTACGTCTCATGAAATATGTTTTAGCTACTTTTGTTTATTGCTGCAGTGTTCTGGGTTCAGGATTGGTTTTTGGTTACTATTAATGTATTCTGGTTACTAAGAGAAGTAATTGTTTGATTCAACAAAGGAGATTGGTTGATGCAGATGTATTTGATGTTTAACTATTGTTATTGATGGATCCAGTCTGAAAATTTATGAAACGTGGTCCCTGGAAGAAAAGAGAAGGTTGTAGCCTTCTGTAGGTCTGCACCTACATACTAGTACATCAGCTAGTACAAGAGCTAAGGGGGTTGTAGCTCCCTTCCAGGAGAAGCTGAAGAATGAGAGAAGGTTGTAGCCTTCTACAGGTAGAAGCCTGCGTACTGGTATAAGACTGCACCAGTACAGAAATATTGTAAAAAGAAGTTTCTTATTAAAAGAAGATAGAGACGAATTGTAGCAGGTGGTTTTCACCCATATTGGGTTTCCACCTTATATCTTGTGTCCATGCGTGTGATGATCTGTTCTATTTTACTGCACCTGTTTACTATTCTTATGATTAATGAAGTTCTGATGCATTGATTAAAAATCAACATTTAATGAATCATAAGTCTACTGATATACGTTGGTTGCCTTAGACACAGTAGCGTATATACGCAGTTTCCCATAACTGAAGTAGCGTATACAAATCTGATTGTGAAATGAAAAATAATTGATTTGATAATATTGATTCACCCACCCCTCTCAGTATTATTTCCAATAATTGGTATCAGAGCAGGTCCTTCAGAAGAAGCTTGATCGCTTGGAGGAAGATCTATCATCATGAGCAACTACGAAAAAGAGGCATCTATCAGGCCACCAATCTTTGATGGGAGCAACTTCGTCTATTGGAAAGTAAGAATCACAACCTATCTTCAATCTCTTGGTACAGAAGTTTGGGATAGCATGGAAGTAGGATACACATTTCCATCAGTAACTCCTACAGGTACGACTGGTAAGAAGCAATATGAAACAAATGCAAAAGCTATCAATACTCTATTAGCGAGTTTATCTCAGTCAGAATTCGTCAAGGTTATGCAGCTCAAAACCACAAAAGAAATATGGGACAAGATCGTTCTGAGCTATGAAGGAGACGATAAGGTAAAACGTGCAAAACTACAAAATCTCAGAATTCAATATGAAAATCTCAGAATGCACAATGATGAAAGTGTGGCTAATTATTTCTTACGTATAGATGAGATTGTTAATCGTATGAAAAACTTGGGTGAAGAAATAAAA
>APFE031038056.1:62246-82510 GCA_000404065.3 Pinus taeda
GTCTCCCAATATATACGCGACGGTACGTGGGAGCACAATCCGTACTGGCACCTATCGTTTCACCGTGGAGGAATCACCCAACCACTCAACGGTAAGCTACCAGGTTTAAAGAGGCCGGAACACATCTCTAACCTAGACCTCTAGAATATTTGCGTTATGTTCCAATGCGTTGTTAGGTTCATTCAGTTTACTTTACAGTTTATCTTCAATTATGTTTCGGTTTTTTGGTCCTACTGTATGTGATCTTTCGAAACTTCCTAAATGCAAACTATATGCCAAAATATATCATTTCATTTAATGAACTCTATCTACAGGAGAGTTGAGATCTTTACACAAATAAAATGATCAACAAAGATCCTAATGCAGTTAATAACAAGAAATGAAATATTTTTCTTCTTTTTCTTTTTAAAAGCAACAAATAACAAAAAATGCTAATTAATATAATGCAAATAGATCTTTTGTTTTTTTTTCTTTTAAGAAAGCATAATGAACTTAACAAACCTCAAGAGATATTCACAAGTATAAACAAACACAATTCACTTAATGGAAAATAGAACCAATTCTGAAACATCAAAATGACCTATCAAAGCAAGGAAAACACAAATAATTTCAATGAACCATGTGATCTAAGTTCATATGAAGTCAAGCAAAATTCAAATAAGCTAGAAGTGAATCACTTGAAGCATAGAATACCAACTTCCACAACCACTAGATGAGTGCAGAAAACAACCAAAAAGCTGACTGGATTACCAAACCACAATTTCCCACAGAAGGCTCGACATGCAAAGCCACTAGGGCTAGGATACAAAATCGATAGAAACAAGCAAACAACTGAAGGATAAAAGTAATAACCAGTCACAAAAAGGTCCAACACACTTCCAGAAGCTGCAAAAGATATAGCAAGATACAAATCCAAGCTCAGAAGGCTGGCAAACAAGTGATCTGAAAAGGTTAACAGGTCTGGCACGACTGTCAGACTGCAACTCGCGCTATAAATGGATTGGCGCGGGTTGTCAATAAGCAACATGCGCCAACTGGCTCGACTGTCAGAGGAAAAGCCGCGCTAATAAAATTTTCCAAGTCAAAAAGAAAAAACAAGCAACCCAAAGCTTGGTTTATAGTATCTAGGTAAGCCATGAAGCAAGAGACAGCAAGCAATTCAATCCAGAAGGCTATCCAAGCAAACAAACAAGAGAAAGAGAAAAAGGCAAGACAAGACTCCAAGTCGTTCGGTTTGTAAACCAAACTGGAGATGGACTGAAGCGGCTTTGATCTACTCCACTAATGCAAAGAAATAGTGTTTCAAAAGCTATCTGGCCATACTTCAGGCTCCGTCCAAAGTTTACAAATCAAACAACAAGTTGCTCCCCAGCGGAGTCGCCAAATTGTTGAACAGGTAAATCCCCTCTACGGACAGAGGCGATCCCATTAGCCCAAATGGGGTCTAACAACAATCAAACAACGCTAACACGCAGGTTCCTAATTGCAAATCAAAGATCGATGATGAAGGCCTACCTAGATTCTAACGCTAGTACTTGTAGAAGAGTCGTCGCCTCCGTTCTTTCGCTTCAGCTGGTCACAATCCTCACGATATCCATGAACAGATACCTACACATGCAAAGAACAAGACAAATACAAGCATAAAATATAGGAAATGCAACTATGTATCAGTCAGAAAAGATACAACTCAACCATCATAATAAAGACACATGAGTGGAACCATAATGATAGTCATCTATTAATGAATAATAGGCAGAGAAAGATACAACCAAGGTTCTGACATTGAGCCTATTCTCTGGCTGGGCGAGCAGCTATGTATGCCTTGCAGTAGACCCTCTCTCTCTCAGGATTCCGGCAGCATAACCTCCCTATGCCTCAAAACTCTTACTATCACTCTAGCATTACTCCAGCACTCAAAAAACTCTAGCAAAAACTCCTTGAACTCAAAAACTAGCTTGTCTAATGCATGAGGATAGACTTTTATAGATGGAGAAGGGAGGAAGATTCATTGTACCAGGACGCCCATTGTGGATTGGCATTATCTCCAAAAAGCTACTGAGGATAGGTGTTAAGGATAGATGATGACTCTCGACCTCTATCCGATGGATTTTTCCCTCAAAGGACTTCATGATAAGAGAGGAAAAAACATATGGGTGCGCGTTGGCCAAAAATCATTACTAAACTTAGTTGGCGCGAGTGTTGCTCTAGGACAGAGTGCCAATGGGCGCGCGCCCTTTTGAGGATCTCAGTGATTGGCGCGGGTAAGACACTGTGTACCTGCGCCAATGGAAAAAGGGCACTTTTCAGGGATAATTTGTAGAAGGTGTCTTCAAGAAACATGAAGTACATACTTAGGGGAACATAATGCAAGTGTTTTTAGGTTATGTCACTGTTCACAGGTCCCGAAATGTTTCCTCCAATGTACGAAAACAAGGGTAACAGGGACGGTGACCAATGGTGACAAATTACTGTGTAACACACACCTTCAGGCAATTAAAAGGATTTTCAAATATCTTCAAGGAACACAAAACTATGGCTTATGGTATCCTAGAGATGCAGATCTCACACTTCATGCATATATAGATGTAGATTGGGCAGGAAGAGTGGATGATAGAAAAAGCACTAGTGTTGGTGCATTCTTTATGGGTTCCAGATTAGTATCTTGGTTTAGCAAGAAACAAAGTTAAATTGCATTATCTACAGCTAAAGCAGAATATGTGGTTGCTACATCTTGCTACACACAACTCCTTTGGATGATGCAAACATTGCAAGATATTCAAATCACCTATACTCCAACCATCTCCATTTTATGTGATAATAAAAGTGCAATCAGTATTTCAAAGAATCCAGTCATGCATTCAAAGACCAAGAACATACCTATCAAATATCATTTTCTCCGGGAACAAGTGCTTGAACAAAAGGTCAAATTGGAGTATGTTCCCTCCAAGGAACGAGTTGCTGATATAATCACCAAACCATTGCCTAGGGAGACATTTGAATGCCTCAGACAGAAGCTAGGAGTAGTTGATGCATCATCTTGTTATTGACACTTATCTGTTTCAGAGAAAAGTGGGTGTACGCAAGTTTCATGAAGAGCATCCACGTACATACGCCTGTTTCTGTGGATACAGTCGTGTATATGTTGGTTTGAAGGAAATCAGTGGGCCAGACTCAGGATGAAAAGAGTCTGATATGGGTCTGACAGTAATCATCTGGCACAGGTTCAAGGGGTGCATATATGTCTAATAATGCATTGTTGGCATTATCTTAGAAGATCTTGGTACAATTTCACAACTATTTTTGATTCAGGTGGAACAGGAGCAGAAGGAGATCATGGTTGCTCGTCTGGATGGTGATTAATAGATGTTGCTGATGATAGTTGCTGATGACTATCATAGTCTTGTCTCAGATATTTGGTCTCTATGTCATGTATTTCTTTTATTATCAAGGTCATGTAACGACCTATTTTGTTTCCCCACTATGCCTAGGATGGTTGATGTAAAGTTCTTGTGTTATCATGTATAAACTTTTGATGTATCTCCACTTGGTTGTGAGATGGATGTATGTATGAGTCTTTTGTGATAGGAAGGTCATTTATGATGTATAGAGTCATGTTCTTCTTGTAGAACATCTTTTTGCAGACCTTGCCTACAGTCAGGGGGAGCATGGACAACACAGCAGAGCAGAGATTTCAGCATGTACTCAGGGGGAGCATAACCCTTTGCCCTTGATGACAAAGGGGGAGAGTGACTTGGGGTTTCCATCAAGTCCAAAGGGGGGAGATTATGGGCATTATAACATAGGCTTGGAACTATGGCACAGGTATTGTCCTTGATGGAAACTCACTTGGCAAATCATTCAAATGATAGTTCAGGCTCACAGGCTCTCAGAATAAAGGAAAAGAAGGTATACGCAAGTTCCCGTTGACCAAGCCGCGTGTATACACGGGATCAATGATAAAAAGGTACGTATGCATATACACACACTTTCATGCAATGAAAAACGTGTACATGTGGGAAACCTTGTTTTTAGCCCATGGTATTTTTAGTCCTTGGTATGTGGACCTATGGTTTTGGACCATGGTATCTCGTCTGAAGTGTTGAACATAGGTATTGAGTCCTAAGTATTGGTTCTAAGTGGTTTTGTACCATGGTATTGAGTAAGGCCTAAGACTATAAAAGGGGAAGGAGATCATTAGGCAAAGGCACTAAAGCATTGAATATCTTATGAAGAGAAAGATCTAGAATAATGGTCATTGGGTTATGGTGCATAGCTAGATTTGAATCAAGGAGGAACCTGAATGCTAGAAGAAGGATAATTTCTATTGATGGATCAAGATCTTAAGGCTTAAAGAGAAGTATCTTTGTGTGATTTTGATCTGTTATATTTGGCGCATGACTTGATCTATAAGTCTGATAATCTGGGTATGGCTGATGTCTGAATATTTGAAAAGGGTAAATTATCTTTTATAGCTATGTACGCAGGTTCAACATAGCGTAGGCACGTATACACGCTAGTTCGGTAATTTAAAATAGCGTATACGTGGGATTGCCTTAATATAGAAGCGTATGCATGCAGGTTCTACATATTGAAGTAGCGTACATTTCATAAAATATGTTTTAGATACTTTTGTCTACTGTTGTAGTGTTTTGGGTTCTGGTTGGGTTCTGGTACTATTACTATATTCTAGTTACAACATTCAGAGAAGTGATTGTGTGATTCAGTTTTTAGTTGGTGCAAAGGAGTTTGGTTGATGCATATATATTTGATGTTTGATTGATGCTATTGATGGATCCAGTCTGAAAATTTATGAAATGTGGTCCCTGGAAGAAAACAGAAGGTTGTAGCCTTCTGTAGGTCAGCACCTATGTACTAGTGCATCAGCTAGTACAAGAGCTAAGGGGGTTGTAGCTCCCTTCCAGGTGAAGCTGGAGAACGAGAGAAGGTAGTAGTCTTCTGCAGGTAGAAGCCTGCATACTGGTATAAGATTGCACCAGTACAGAAATATTGTAAAAAGATGTTTCTTATTAAAAGAAGATAGAGACGAATTACAGCAGGTGGTTTCACCCAAATTGTGTTTCCACCTTATATCTTGTGTCCATGTGTGTGGTCTGTTTTGTTTTACTACACCTATTTACTATTCTTATGGTTAATGTTCTGATGCACTGATTAAAGATCAACATTTAATGAATCATAAGTTTACTGATATACGCTGGTTGCTTTAGACATAGTAGCGTATATACGCAGTAACTGAAGTAGCGTATACAAATCTGATTGTGAATTGAAAAATAATTGAATTGATAATACTGATTCACCCCCCCCCCCCCTCTCAGTATTATTTCCAACAAATATTTGTTTCACAATTCATTTGCTTGGAGAGATGCATGGTTGCTTGATATAGGTGCAACATGCCATATCACATTTTGGACAAACATCTTTGAATACTTCAGTGACAATATAGATGGAAAATTTTATTTTGTAAACAGATCAAGTCTCAAGCCCTCAGGACTTGGCACATCAAGCTTAAACTATGTGGATTCCATGATTTTCTTTTGCATGATCCGCTTTACCTTTCAAAGTTGCAAAGAAATGTGTTGTCCCTTGTTCACATTCACCTGCAAAGCCACTCTCTTCATATCTTCGACAGTAAAGTGGAAATAAGAAAGGCATCTAACAACATGGTTGTGGTGAATGGAGTGGAGGATGAAATATGTTGAAGTTGAAAGGGAAATCTACTCATACATAGAATTATGTGTACATCTCTCATCATGATGAAGGTACATTGCCATTTAGTGTTCTAAGGCATGCTATATTTGGACATATTAATCATGCTGGTCTTCGCCTATTAAAAAAATTGGTGTTTCTAGTTTGCCTACCATTCCTAGGATACTGAAGCAATGTGATGCTTGTATCCTTGGAAAGCATAGCAAAAAACATCTTCATGAATCCATTTCTAGAGCATGTAGAAAGCTTCGATCAATATACTCTAGTTTGTGTGGTCCTCTCCTTGTTCCTTTTGCTAATGGAAATAAATAGATGATGAATTGTATTGATTATTACACCAATATGTGTTGGGTGTACTTGTTGAAAAGTAAATCTCAAGCTTTTGAAACTTTCAGAAATTTTCATGTATGGATTGAAAATGAAGCACAATCGCATATTAACTCTCCTTGTATTGGTAATGGAAGAGAATACACCTCTAATAAATTTGGAAACTATATTCACCAACATGGGACTCAACATCAAACCACAGTTCCATACAATCCTCAACAAAATGGTGTAGCTGAAAGAATGAACATTACTGTCTTGAATATGGTTCGCTTAATGATGTTTTCCAAAACTGTAAATTTGATGTTTTGGGATGATGTTGTTTTATGTGAAATGTATGTGAAAAAACAAATTTCCATCTCATGCTCTGAGCAATAAGACTCCTTATGAAATGTGGTATGGTCACATTCCTTCATTAAGGTATCTTAGGTTCTTTGGTTCCACCTGTTATGCCTTGATTCCCAAGGAACAAAGAATAAATCTTAATGCAAGGAGTCGAAAGTGTATCTTCTTGGGGTATTCAGATACCACCAAAGCATATCGTATGTACATTGAGGTAAAAAATAAGTTTATTCTACCTAGAGATGTAAGGTTTTCTTGAATATTCCAAGACCTACAACACTTTTGAGGGACAACTTGATATTTTGTGTAGATTTAATCATGCAAAGACATATCATGAATTTGATAATGAGATTCCACATTTTGGAGGGGGGGGGCTATCTTGGATTAATATATGGAATCTCCTTTTGAAGCATTGTTTGATCCCCCTCATGAAGTTCCAACCACTTCTTCAGATCGGGAAGACCATTTGAGTGATGTGATTGTAAGGATTGAAAGGCTAAATCTTGATGCAACCCCATCTCAATTAGTGGAGAAATCTAGACCATCTCAAAAAGGTCACCGAAAATGTCCCACCTAAACACTTGAAAATGTTCATATGGATGAGGTCAAAAAGTCAGAAACCAGAGGTTTCATCAAAAAAGATGGAGATGATGCATAATTTTGATTCAGCTGATCGATGATATGGATATTTCATATGATTGTGATTGAATTCATCTACTAACTTTGTGTTATATACCTAGGGGGATAATATGGGGTACCAAGGGAGGTAAACAAGGTAATAATGTAATAATGGGATGGGCCATAGTAATAAATAAGGTGGTTAACCCATATCATGTAAGGGACCACAAGTAGTTAGTAATAATGTAATGGGCCCATGGTATTAGTTTGACGGTATGAGGGAACCATGGTAATGACCCATGGTATTGTATGTATGAGGCCTATATAGAGGCTAAAGACTCCACATGGAGAGAGGGGAAGGAATATTTTATGAACAGGCATATGGCTTGTGGAGTGTTCTCCTTCCTTAAGGAGTGAATGTATGGTGTTTCCCTACCTTAAGGGTTTTGATATCAATATAGTGAATCATTTCTATCTCTATTCAGATCTTGTTATCTTTGGTGATTATTCTTGGGTTTATCTCTATTATCATATCATATCTTTCTGGTTTATCTCTATGTTCTCCTTCCCCCCTAGGTATATAACACTTTGAACCAACTTCATTTAAAGAAGCTTATTTTCATGATGAATGGTTCAAAAGAAGCAATGTGAAAGGAGTATGGTGCTCCCATAAATAATGGAACATGGAAGTTGGTGGACCCTCCATGTGGAACCAAACCAATTAGCTACAAGTGGGTCTACAAGAACAAGTACAATTCAAATGGCTCATTTGAAAACCACAAAACAAGGCTCTTTGAAAAAGGATTTTCAAAGAGAAAAGGTGTTGATTATGAAGAGATTCTTGCCCCATAGAAAAAACGGCCACCATCTAGACTCTCTTTGCCTTGGCAGGTCATAATGGATGGAAAGCTTATCAAATGGATGTGAAGATCGCTTTCTTGAATGGATACTTGAAAAACAATGTCTTCATGGCTCAATTGGAAGGATCTGTTGTAATGTGAAAAGAACAAAAAGTGTGTAAACATATCAAATCCTTGTATGGCCTAAAATAAACACCACGAGCCTAGTATGAAAAGCTAACTTAGCATCTTTTAAAATTGAAATTCAAACACTTTAATCTTGATGATGCAACTTTGTTTGTCAAGAAATTTGGAAAAAAATATTGTATATATTGTGGTATATGTAGATGATCTATTGATAACAAGGAACAACGAAAAGTTGTATTGCATCCATAAAAAAAGAGTTGAAGAAGAGCTTTGAGATGACAAATTTGGGACACCTTCACTACTATTTGGGCATTGAAGTGAATCAAAATCCAAAATACATATTCCTCTCCCAAAAGAAGTGTATTGGAGATTTTTTTTAATATGTTTGGCATGGTTGAATGCAACATTCTATCTATTATGATGGAATGGAACTTAAAGCTCACATCAAAATAAGGGAATGAATTTGAGGATGTAATCAAGTATAGATAGCTTGTAGGAAGTCTTATCTACCTCACTACTTCCATACTAGATATTTCATTTGTTACTAGACTTCTTTCTAGATTTATACAAAAGCCTTGTAAGGACATTGATTTGCTTCAAAGAGAGTTCTGAAGTACTTGAAATGAATTCAAGACTTTGAACTCAAATATTCACAGGTGGATGACTTTAATTTAATTGGATATTCAGACTCTGACTTTGATGAATAAAATAAAATGGAATGTTGACTTCATGCTATCTCATGAGACTTGGATAAATAGTTGTCTCCCGAAGGTCATGCAAATAGTTAGTTCTAGAAGATTCCATGATAAAGGCAGAATATGTTGTAGCTGCAAAAGCAACAAAGGAGATTGTGTGGCTTAGGAAAATACTTGAATATTTGTAGGAGAAACAAGTGAATTCTACTCCTCTTTTGGTTAACAATACTTTTGCAATTAATTTGGATAATAATCCCAAATTCCATGATCAAACCAAACATATCAATATTAAGTATCATTTGATTTGATATCATTTAGAAGCCAAGACTATTCATTTAAGACATTGTTCCACAAATGAGAAAATTGCAAATATCTTCACCAAAGCAGTTGGAAGAGAAAAGTTTTAAAACATCATAATGATGCTTGGGATCACAAACACCCCTCTAGTTTAAGAAGGGGGGTGTTGGACATAATCCTTCATGATTTTTGTCCTAAAATTGTAAATAAATAAATTAGGAGAGTGTGAAGGGACCCTTAGAAAATATGTTGGGTATGTTTCTTTCCACAATTAGCCCCACAAGTTGTTACTTTGCATTGGGCATAGTAGGGGGGTCAAAGGGGTTATGACAACCCCCCCTATCAAGTGGTTTGCAAGGGGGAAGTAGCCCCCCTGCACGGGGGCCAGGGAAGACCTAAGGATGGTGAGCGGACCCACCCATGCTTTTGCGCATGGTTTCAGGCATGATAGTTTTTCCCATGGTATTTTGTAGATTCGATCAAGGGAACTACAATTATGTTCTAATATAGAGTTAATGGATTGGGGTTAATGAATGCTTCAACATGTATATAATGTATTGTAACATTTAAAGGAAATAATTAAAAATCAATATGGTTTTCTTGGTTTTGGGTTCCAGGAGAAAATATTTGTGTATATTTTTTTTATGTTCTCGCCATTATATATTTTTTATGTTTTTAAGAATTTTTGTACTTGCAATTTATGTACATGATTAAAATGTTACCTACAAAATAAAAATAAAAAAGGGTCATCTCCTTGTGTAAATCATTCGCACATTAATAAAATTGTGTCTTCCTTGAATTATTCTAGAGAGTGCAATGCAAAGTATTCAACCCTATGGAGGAATAGATGGTAATGTTCTTCATCTAATATGGAAGGTTTGAATTGCTTCGACTACTCCACATTCACCATTGAAATATTTTACATATGAGGGGGAAGTTTCAACCTAAAGGAATTCTCATTCACTAGCTCAATGATGTTAAATGGTCTATATTAGAGGGGTTTGATTTTCTTCATTGGTCCTTACAAAGGTAAAGCCACACCTTGTCTCCAACATGGAATTTATGATATTTAGTGTGTTGGTCATGTCCAACATTTATATTGTGGTTGTCTCTTCTCATGTTGCTTATGTACCTTTTAGATATGTCTAATCTTGTCCATGATTGTTCTTTCCTTCTTTTCATCTCCTTACATCTTTGCTTCATCCTTTTATTGCCCATATATAGTGTAAAATGTGGAGGCACATCACCAAAATAGGTCACTAATGGAGATTTGTTAGTGAAAGAAAGGAGTGCTTTGCTATGGGAGTGTTGAATGTAAACTAATTGTTCCTCTCATTCTTTTGGATGTTTGTTATTGAACCTTTCAACAACTATACCAATGTTCGGTTGACAACCTCTATTTGTTTTGGAGTTTGGAGATGGAATGTAGTGGAATACCTTAGCTTGGTATCAATTCTCTCCCAAAGCATTGTTTATAATATGCCAAAAAACTTGCTACCTTGATTAGATATGATGAAGTTTGGAAATCCAAAATGGACCCAAAATGAAGAATAATTTTGTTGCCATTATCCAAATATTGTCTTATTACATGGAATGAGCAAACACATATTGGTATAGTCTACCATGACAAACAAGTGGTCATGGCATCTATGAGACATAAGCATACATCCAACAATGTCCATGAAGTTGTGTCCCAAGGCATGCTTGATACTTGCACTGGAATGTATTGCCCAAGATTTTGGTTAATTGGCTTGTTGGTACTACAAAGAATGCACTCTCTAAAAAGAATTCACACTCTCTTGCATCTTTGGTCAACACAAAGATTGTTGCAAAGTTTCCATTGTCTTAATCATACCAAAATGTTCAACAACACTATAAGTGCAAGCTTCTCACATCAACTAATCATTTTGTTATGTGATACGTGTTAGCGCTATATTTTGATGCCATTTTCACTACCATTTGCCCCACTTTTGATCATATAAATCCTTCCTTTGACCTCGCTACTATCCCCTTTTTCATACTTTCAGTGGAAAAGTCACTCAAGAGACTACAAGGTAGATTTGTGATTAATTATCAATTTATTTTCCATTGTGTTTTTATGAATTAGAAGGCTTAAAAGTTTATTTGCTACTAATAATGATTTTGCCATCCAGATCATGTAACCTATACAAGGATCTGATAGGGCCACCGGCATGATTGTATGCCTCTAAAAGAAAAACCAAGACATGAGTTTTCCTCACCCCTCGAGATGCTTCCATGTCCATCAGAGTAGTTCCAGGTTGGACAAGGCATGCATTGTTCACCAGTCAAACCCATAATAAACAATTCCAAGTATGACACATCTAGGAGATTACATTGAGCTATGACAACAATCTTTTCTTATTCTCATACATTTTGTTGGATAATCATCTCAATTCATTTTTTTTTTGGTCTAAAATTATCAACAAATCCACTGGATTACCCACCTTTGATTCAAATGTGATATGTATTGATGTTTCCAATGCATAAAACAATGGATTCATAGAGTCTACACATTCGTCATATTATATGATATAAAACTATATATAACTAATCCAAACAACTATGTAAGGGTTTGTCAAGTGTCGCATTTTTCATACTATAGCTCACCTTTGAAATTATCAAATTGATTTGATCACTAGGGAAATGTTGGTTACAATCATGTATATTTTAGACTCACTTTTATTGCAAAGTATTAATGTTGTGAGATTATTTTTGGTGTGAATTAATTGTGGTTTTATAACTTATTAGGCAGTGTGATACCAGTTGGGAGGTCCCAGCAAGTCAGCAAATGTTGCCCTATTTTTCTTGCCCTGTAGCACAACTTAGCAATGCTTGTTAGACTATGGTTTTCCTTCATTTTATTTCACATATAGTTTGTTCATTGCTTAGTTCGTTAATCATTTTCATTGTTTACATTTTGTTTCTTGTTTGTAGAAGTGAGATCTCTCACTAAAGAAATGAGAGACACATTGTAACTATTTTTTTGTTGCATGAACACTTTGGTTTAATCATAGTGAAATATTGCAACCTATGTGTGTGAAAGAGGCTCTATGTTGACACCCCAGTGATTAGACATCTCATAGATTTAATTTTCTCTTTACATCCACATGTATGCCCTTTCTTTCATAGCAACTATAGCAGGATAAGTCCCATGAAAGATTGGACTCAAGAATTTTTTTATAAGCGAGAAAAGAACACTTAGGACTATTGTTGAGGGAAAGATTGTATCCTATGCCCAACAAAACCTTGCTTTTAGTTTTCCATCCAGTGAATGAGACATGTGTAGCATTGTTTGCAATTTGTTTGGTCTTTGAAGCATCGTCTCCATTTTGTAGGATAGGTTAGAAATCCCATTAATGCCCTGAACTCTGCACATACAATGTTAGTATCTTGCAAGTCTATGCTTGCAGATTGATGATTTAATGTCAAATATTTAAGCTAATTAAATTGATTGAATTTTTTTTCACATTTTCTGGGGGAATATTGAAAGAGATAAGTGCATCTATGGCTTATTTTCTTGTCTATTAGGTTTTAAGGTTTTTGTATATTCCTTTCTTCTCTCTATTAATACTAGCATTCTAGATCCATTGAGTTAGTGACAATAAGATGCAAAGACAACCTCACTTTGGAGTTCTCTGAAGTGTAAAAACTCAATACATTCACTTTAGTGGGTTTGTTGTCTCTTTGGTTTCTAAAGTAATGCTAGTACTATATGAATAAGGCCTATTGTAAAATGACTATGTGACTTTCTATATCTTACTTCACTCCTTCATGATTATCATTTTGACTTTTTTAACCTTACTCCCAACCTATCATATACCTACTCATACTCATCAATATAATTCAACCTTCACCACCTTACAAGACTTACTGTTAATGATACACAAAAAATTCATTACCTCTCATGGTTTGTGCATATGCATGACTTCTCGACCATTCATTGCGATGATTCTCCTTTCAAATCACCCATCAAATCACAATGAGCCCCTAACCTGCACATTTTTTTACCGCATTTTAAATATACCAATTCCCTTGTTGGCAGTAATATGTTATTCAGAGGCAAAGCACCTCTACATATGAAATAGAGAATTGTGAAATTATGAACAAAATTCGCACTCAGACAACAACCATTGTTGATGTTAGTCTTGGAAGCATACCTTGAATTCACTGCTAGTAAACTTGTGTCGTGGTCATGGGGTGGCTCCCTTTGCTTAGAAAATTCCATGGGCACAATGATCCAGGTGGATATTAGTGGGCACCTTCCTATTCCACTTGGACCCCCACCATTGTTTCTTTCATTTTTTCAGTTTCCTTAATTGTAGCACGCTTACTATTTTTGGCAGTTTTTGAGTCCTAAACTTCCAAATAGATCTTTCTAATGAGGTATCGTGTGCGTAAAACAGAAATCGTATGCCAAAGTTATGACCTCGAGAACTTGATGTACCAACTTACCCCAACGAGGCCCATAGTTTGGTGTTTCATCTCTTAGGGTTAGGCTTTTGGATGTTTAGGGTTTTCCATTGTTTCTCAATAATAAGTAGGCCTTCAAGCCTCATTGTAACATAGTTCAGAGGCATGTAGCTGCCACATCTCTTCTCAGAGATAAACTACCATTGCCCAAGTTATTCTTATTTCCATTTTGTTTGTAGGCATATTTCAATATTTAGATTAATGAAATGAAGTGTTATTTATGTTGCATCTCTATATGTATGGTTATATCTATAATTGATTGCGTTCCTGTTTAAATTTGGATCAGTGGTATCAAAGGGGTCTTCTCTTTCTCTGTTTTCTTTGCATGTCCCCAACGAGGTCGGGGTATAAGGAGTTAGGGCTTGATCTGGTTGAACCTTTGCAAGATCAACCTTGCAAACCCCGACAGACACACATGGGGGAAGAAAAGAAAGACAAATGAATAGGAGGTCCTATCAAAATATTTCTTGAGGAGGCCCTCGAGAAACAAAGGAACGCGATGATGGATAACTTTTCTCAGATCCTTCAATGGTTTCCCACTGATGATGCCTCCACATCCAGCAGCCACTCTAGAGGCGCCACTCCTTTTAAGGTACAAGTAAACTTTGACATTCCCATATTTGAGGGCCAAATAGATGCAGACATTGTAGATAAATGGTTAAATTTGCTAGAAGGATATTTTTCTATTCATGATTTTTCCAGCCAGGAAAATATTACTTTTTCTCTTCTCAAAGCTGCCCCCCACGTCCAGGACTGGTGGGAAACCTACTATGAGCAGAAGGATGAAAGTGCACCCTCACTATTTTCAACTGCACCCACTTGGAATTCATTTTGGGATGCCATCAAGGAGCAGTACTACCCTATCGAGACCTATGAGGATAAATACATAAAGCGGACCACACTGCAGTAGGGAAGGGACCAAGACGTGCCAAAGTTTACCAATGTTTTTCATACCCTTCGCACGAAGTTGGGTATCAAGGATTATGAGAAACATTTGGTACTCAAGTATTGCGGCTGCCTACACAGGTACATCTAGAATGAGATGGAGTTCCTGGACATCTCCTTGCTCGGCACGGCATACTGATACGCTTTCACGATCGAGCATAAGCTTAAACAGAAAAAGCGAGACTTTGGATCTACGAATTTGAAGCAAGGGAAAGGTGCCCCCAAACCAAAGAACAAAGGACAAAGCCAAGGCGGGGCATCCCAGGACTACCTGCCAAAGCCGTAAGCAAAGAACAACCCTACAAAGCTGAAGAAGGACACGGGAAAGTGGTGTGAGTTCCATAAGAGATCCACTCACAACACAAGTGAGGGTCGGGCCAAGAAATCACTGGTGGTCGAGTTGAAGGCTTCTGAATCATATGCATGTTCCAACTCTGTGTCAGAACCCGACAAGGGGAGTTGCAAAGGGAAGTAGATTATCGATGCAGATCCTAATGCCATTGTTGCCACCATGAATATCCAGAAAAAGGAACCTGGAGATCCAAAGGAGGAGGAGTGCATCTTCCACTCACAGATGTGGGTAAAGGGTTCCCCGCTATAGTTCATTGTCGACAGCGGGAGCCAAAAGAACCTCATTTCAGCAGAGGTCATGAAGCGGCTAGGCTCACCGAATACAGCACACCCACAACCATACACCATCGGGTGGCTTCACCAAGGACGGGATCTTCGCATCAACCAGCAGTGTCGCCTTCCATACAGCATCAAGCCCTTCACAGATGAGGTATTTTGTGACGTTTCTCCTCTTGATGTTTGTGATGTATTATTAGGCCAACCATACTTGTGGAAGCGACATGTTGTGTATGAGTCAAGGCCTCACATTGTTACTATTACCTTAGGAAATAAGTTGTACAGGATATCAGAGGTAGCACCGCCTATCACAATGATCCACGATCTTTTGCTTATAGATGTATTAAATAATTACATGCATAAATTGCATCTTAACAATAGAAATTTAATGTGCGCATGAGAGAAGAGGAGAAACACATAAAAGCATGAAAGAAGGCAAGAGACTTGATAACGGAGTTCATCCAATTTGGACTATGTCTCCAGGCCCTGCTCAATCAATGGGGAGGCATTCATTCATTAAGTGGCATGAGAAAGAAGAGTAAAATCATCATTTACAAAAAAAGGAGTCTTATACCTCCATTTTGGAAAATGGCCGAAAAATGGAGAGCTATGTTGTAAAAACTAGCATCACCATTGAGTTCCTTTCGCCGAGAGGTGCAAAATCAATATAAAACTTGCCCAATTTTGGCACTGGAACAAACTGACCCCCTGGACAATGTGCTCAGGCAAGGTTCTGCCCACTATCATAGGTCTGCTCACGGTTCTACCTCCTGCAAATCATGTGTCTTGAAATATGTGCGCGCTCCTCCTCCTGGCGCACTATGCAAATGGGTTGATATGTAGTTCAGTGGGCGGATAAACCAAGGAGATGGTTGGGCACAATGGTTAAAACTAAAATTCATTGAGGAGGGGTTGGGGGATCAAATCCCGCCCCTCCCATTTTTTGACACAATATATATTATTGTTTTAACTGTTGGGTAGTGGTTTTGCTATCTTGGTGGCCCGTGCCCTTACCCCGTTGTTAATCAGGTTCCAGAAAACAAGGGCAGTACTACAAAAGTACTTATACTAGTCGAATCTTCGACTAGATGTCAGGAAGTACATCATATCTTGCACTTCCTGTGCCATTTCCAAACCGACCATCAAGAAGCAAGGCCTCTATACTTTGTTTCCTACCCCTAGTCGACCTTGGGAATCTATCTCCATGGATTAAATATCGGGCCTTCCTTCTACTAGGCATGGAAACGACTATGTTCTTGTGGTTGTCGATAGATTCTCGAAGATGGCCATTATGGCGACCTACAAGAAGAAAGTCATTGATAAACTCTTCATTCAACGAGTGTGGTTACACTTTGGGATCCCACAATCTATCATCTCAGATTAGGACAATAGGTTCCTCAGTACATTTTGGTCCAATCTCTGGTTGATGTTGGACACCAAGCTCACTAAGTCCACAACTTTCCATCCCCAAACTAATGGCCATACAGAGGTCGTCAACACGATGATCGTACACATTTTGTGCATGTGCAACTCAAAGCTTCCACACACATGAGATGAGAGCCTCCCCTATTTCTAGCACAGTTATAACCGGGCTCTCCACAGCTCAACTGGCCACAACCTTTTCAGGTGGGTCTGGGATTCTAGCCACTATGTCCCATTGATGTGGCGACACCATTTGTAGCTACTCAGGAAAATTTGGCTCATGTCCAGTCCAAAGCCGACAAGGCAAACAAATTCATTGAGCACATTTATCACATCCGCCAACAAGTCCATGACAACTTGTACGAAGCTAATGCTAGTTACAAGCAGCGACATGATCAACATTGGGTGCCACACAAGTTCCAGGTGGGCGACAAAGTTTGGCTACATTTGCAGAAGGAGCGCCTCACTCGACCCCCCCGCAATCTTCACTCGCTCTGATATTGTTAGGCCCCTATAATCCTAGTGTATTCCCTTATTATTATTGTCAATGTATCCCCTTATTGTTATCGTTGTACCCATGTTGTCCCCATATTTTTATTATTGTGCCCCATAGAAGTCCACTATTTTTATTGTTGTGCCCTTACATTATTATTGTTATGTCAGCTTGACTATATTGTGACCCCTTAGACTCCTATATATAGAAAGGAGGTCTTGTCGGTTGTATCATCCAAGAATTGTTCAATTGTATAATATAAAGGAGGTTTCCCCCTCAAAGAGTCTGATTTTGAAGTCATTGGTCTATATTTTCTTCTATTTTGTGACCTGGTTTCATAACAATTGGTATCAGAGCTTTGGATTCTAGGGTTTCGTTGTTTCAAATAGGTCATTGTGGAATTTTTTCTATAACTATTTTTATACGAAGTTTCAAAAGCTAAAATTAAAACCCATTTGAGACGAAATCCAGATGAACCTCGGGTCCGATTTTCATATCTTTTCTAACTATATTTTCGGAGATATGATCCAAGAAAGTTAGGGTTTTTGCAGGCTCTCGAATTATATCTCAAACAGGTGACCTGCGGAAAATCATCATAACTTTCTCTCTGAGCATCAAAGTGAAATTTAGTAAGAAGGTACAGAAAGAGGATGGATGGTAGTTTTATTTTATTGGGTTTCAAGTCTGCAAGTCAAAACAGTGAGACGTGGCACTTCATAAAATTTCGCTCTACTGAACCAGTCTATAATTAGGTCATCGTGGGAGATTTGGAATAACTATTTATTGGAGAATCCATTCTTGATCAGACTTGTGGCCTTAGAACGAGGATGCAGAGGGATACCATAGGATGAAATTTGAGACCTTGGAGATCCACAATTACAGAGACACAACCGATTCAATATTGAGCTCCTACAAAGCCAAAAAAAGTGCGTAGTCTTTTTAAAATTTTGCATATGTTTGGTTTGAAAAAATAGTTTGAAGGAATTCAAAGGACATAGTGAAGCATAATTATCATTAATTGATGCTCCAAAGAAAAAAAATGGAAACACCTACTAAGAAACCTGAAAGCTCTAGCATGACTCATGAAGAAGAGGAATAAATGCAACATGATATATCAAAATTCGAGACCAAGTGCAACAAATTTCACTCTCACAAAAAGTAACAGAAGCTAAGATGGATGGTTTAAAGAAAGGCGTGGAAGCTAATATGGATGGTTTACAGATTGGTGTGGAAGCTAAGATAAATGGATTGGAAGCTAAGATGGATGGCATGGAAGCTAATATGGATGTTATAGAAGCAAAACTTAAAGGCAACATCGAATATTTGAAGATAGATTTGACAAAGTTGCTACAATAAATGCTTACTAATGGCGAAAGGGTAGTAAAGGAAACTCATGATGAGAACAAAATAAATGTTAATCATGATTTCATAGACTCTAACATTGGATTGAAGATCCACCATGTTCCAAAGATCGATATGAGGAAGTTTGATGGCAAGGATCCCGTAACATGGATACTACAGATGGAGCAAAATTTTGATCTCCATAATGTGAAAAACACACAAAAGGTATGCATTGCAACTTTATATTTGGAACCCAATAAGTTTGTATGGTATCATGCATTTTCTCTTATAAACAAATTGTCACTTGGGCAATTTTTACGGAAGAAATGATTGCACATTCTGAGGATACAAAAAGCAACACCCTTTTTAGCCAATTGATAAATCTCAAACAAAAAGGTTCAATGGTGGAGCACATTGAGGACTTCCAAAAATTGAATATAAGGGTAAAATATATTCCAGAGGAGCATAGGATTGATGTGTTCATAGGGACATTAAAGGATAACATCCAACATGAGGTTCACATTTGGGAACCTGATTCATTGGAGAAGGCATTCAGGTTGGCAAGAAAAAATGAAAGCAAAATTATGGCAACATGGAAGCCTACCAATCACAACTATAAAGATGGAAGTGTTGTTTCCCCTGGCCTTCCAAAACCTACAAGGTTGACACCACAAAAATTGGAAGAAAAAAAAAGAGAAAAAGGGCTTTGTTACAGTTTTGATAGTAAATACATTAAAGGTCATAAGTGGCTAAGAAGAAATTATTTTACATAGATTTTGAAGAGGAAGAAGAAAAGGAACAAGAAACATCAAAAGAAGAGGATACACACCAGGAACAAAGCCTAGAGAAAGAAGAAATGAATCCGACCATACCTTGTAATGCATTGGCTAGAATAACCACTCCTCAAACTATCAGTTAGAATGACATATCAAGAAGAAAAAGGTAATAATGTTGACTCATTTGGGTAGTACCCATAATTTTATTCATTGTAAGATAGCGAAGGAATCGAATTGCTTCCTATATCCAGCACTAGAGTTGTTACACAGTAATTTATCACCACCTTCACTCCCGGTTCTTTCCACTGTGTCATGTGACCAAGTCAAACATGCCTATCACAGACAAATGCTCTCCTAAGCTGCCAATTGACCCACTTTTCCAAAGTTGTCTGCCTCATTGCGGCTATTGCCTTAAATAAACGCGCTGAAAGGCGCTCATGAACAGACCGACCGCGTTGTCAACGCGGAAGTACACCTGATTTACGTGATGGCTCGATTTTAGTCACCAGCGCGGGGCTATGTGGTCTCTCCAGCGATGATCTGACTATCTGCACTGATCACTTGCGATGTCAGCGCTGAAGCTCAGTTCTGTGCCCGCGATGATCGAGATTGGGCGAATTGTTCCAACAGTCGACCTTCCAGATGACTCCAGACCTGGTTGTTGGCCTAGTTTATGTCGCCCTTCCCTCCCTGGTGTGGCAGTTCCATCAATTGTGCTACCTTCCTTGATGATAAGCTCTCTCTCCCAACTTTCATGGAGACTCCTTCTCCTATTTAAACTCTCACCATTGATATGCATTGCTAGTGCCAGAGTTTCTGATAGTTGGCTAGTTGAGTAGTGTTGTTAGTGTTTGTGAGTTTGCTAGATAGCTGGTGTGAGTGTGGAAAGTGTGGGATTGTTGATAGCTTGTGGAAGGTTATGAAGTGCCCTTAATATTGTGTAAAGCTTATGAGTGAGAGAGCTCTTGTATGTTGGGAGATCCATCTTCAAAGAGTGAATGCTTGAAGAACATGCTGGCTGGACCCTTCTAAGGAGGCTTGTGACGTCAAGACTTTGGTTGTTAGCTGACTCTTATTTCATTATTAATGCAATCAATGATGTTTTCCTATGTCTTGTATGAAATGTACTTGATAGCTCATGACTTCTTGACTTTGTGAGTAAATAGTTCATTGTTGTATCCGG
>APFE031038056.1:82691-97946 GCA_000404065.3 Pinus taeda
TGTTGTATCCGGTTACGTGCTTTGTTGTATTTCCTTTGCTTTGTTTCAGGTTGATCACTCATTGAGGAGAAGGAAGCAGAAGCTGGAGCAGCGCAACGGAACTCCATCGACCACCGGTTGAGGTATGCCTCCAACTTTAACTATTTAAGGAAAGCTATTGTTGATCTGTCCTTGTTTGTGACTAGACCCACTCTAGGGCTAGAGGGGTTGCCTCTGTCCGTAGAGGGAACACTTTCCTGCATCACAAGAGTGGCATGTGACGGTTGCAAATGGAAGAACCATAAATTTCTCTGGAAAGTGCCATAATATCAAGCAATCCATGGGAGAATATGTGTTGAATAGTCTAATGCTTTCCATTCTAATGGGTGGTGTTGATGTTGTACTAGGATTCCAATGGCTACAATCTTTGGGTACGATAGCTTCTTCTTCTTTTTTTCAGAAGGAAAGGAAGTTGAATTAAGGGGTATCGTAGGGAAACCAAGGAAGATTATCATCTCTAACGGCATGACAAAGCTTCTAAAGAAATAACAACGTGGCGTAATTGCACAATTATGTTCGTTAGAGGTTCCCACGTCGAAATCATCTATTTCTCCATATCTCCAAAAAGTATTGGACAATCATTCCAAGGTATTTGAGACTCCCAAAGGCCTTCCACCTATTCATGATCATGATCATTCTTTTCATTTGATTCCATTAAGCGTTCCTCCAAACATCAGGCCTTATAGATATCCCTATGCCCAAAAGAGTGAAATTGAACATATGGTTGCAGAAATGCTAGAGATTGGTATAATTCAACCTAGTCAAAGTTCTTTCTCTGCTCCAGTAGTATTGGTGCACAAGAAGGATGGATCATGGCGCATGTGTTCGGATTATAGGGAGATCAACAAGCTCACTATTAAAGATAAATTTCCCATTCCTGACATTGATGAATTATTGGATGAATTGCATGGAGTGATTTACTTCACCAAGTTGGACCTTCATTCAGGATATCATCAAATCATAATGAAGATTGAAGACATTCTGAAAACAACATTTAGAACTCATGAGGGTCATTATGAATTTTTGGTCATGCCTTTTGGCCTTACCAATTCAGCTTCTACATTTCAAGGTTTGATGAATTCCATTTTCAAACCTTAGAAAATTTGTGTTAGTATTTTTTTATGATATACTAATCTATAGCAAGTCTTGGAAGGATCATGTTCAACATGTTGATAGAATGCTCAAACTATTGGAGGAGAAACAAATATATGCAAAAATTTCCAAATGTTTCTTTGGAGTACAAGAGGTGGAATATTTGGGTCATATTGTATCTCATGAAGGTGTTAAGGTAGACCCTAACAAAATTAAAGTCATTAAAGAATGGAAAATCCCCACATCCATAAAGCATATGCGAGGATTTCTCTGGTTGACAGGGTATTATTGCAAGTTTGTTAAGAATTATGGGAGAATAGCAGCACGTTTAACAACATTATTGAAGAAAGATGCATTTTCTAAGAATAGCAGCACGTTTAACAACATTATTGAAGAAAGATGCATTTTCTTAGACTTCAGAAGCAACAAAAGCCTTTTAACATCTTAAAGAGGCAATGTGCCAAGCACTGGTCTTAGCTATGCCAGACTTCACAAAAACCTTTATTGTGGAATGTGATGCCTCAACAAATGGAATTGGTGTTGTTTTAATGCAAGAAGAAATACCCATTGCTTTCGAAATTCGTCCAATCACAGGAAAGTATTTAACCAAAGCTATTTATGAGAAGGAAATGTTGGCAATACTACATGCACTTAAGAATGGAAACCTTACCTAATGGGAAGACACTTCAAGGTAAAAATAGATCATGATAGTCTTAAATACTTTTTAGAACAAAGATTATCTTCAGAAGAGCAGCAAAAATGGGTCACAAAGATGTTGAGATTATGACTTTGAAATCATCTACAAAAATGGAAGCAAAATGTTGTTGTAGATGCACTCTCAAGAAAGGATGAGGATGTGGAAGCATTGCTTTGCGCCATTTCTATTATCCAACCAAATTGGATAGACGAAGCAAAGGATGATTGGAAGAATGATGAAGAAGTGTGGGCACTCATTCAAAAGTTACAACAAGACCCCAGTACATCTGATACATTTAGCTAGAAAAAGGATTCGTTATGGTACAAAGATCACGTATACCTATTTAAGAATTCCCAACTCAAACAAAATATTCTTATGGAATTTCACACCTCTCCCTTAGGAGGGCACTCAGGATTTTTAAAAACTTACCACGGGGTCAAGAAGGAATTTTTATGGGATGGCCTTAAATCTGATATTCAAAATCTTGTGGAGGATTTTTTTTGGGATGGCCTTAAATTCCTCAGACTCCTATATATAGAAAGGAGGTCTTGTCATTTGTATCATCCAAGAATTTTTCATTTGTGTAATATAAAGGAGTTTTCCCCCACAAAGAGGTTGATTTTGAAGTCGTTGCTCTATCTTTTCTTCTATTTTGTGAGTTGGTTGCATAACAGAAATGGGCCATACACCATCACCAAGGAAGTAGGGGGCAATGCCTTCGAGCTCAGTATTCCACCATTCCTTTATGTGCACCCAATGTTCAATGTGGACCGCCTTCGGCCCTACTTTCCACCATTGTTGGACACATCCAACATTGCAGAACAACTCACACCAACAAAGTTAAACCTAGACTACGTGAAACAAGCCACAATTGATCGGATCATGGACAGAGATCAAGAACACGCGGTAGCAAAGGATCCAACTATATCGAGTTGTCAAAGTAGGCCAACTCCTTCACCAGGGCAAGTGGCTCACCATGGACCAAGTTCAGCAGAAGTTTCCTCATCTCATGGAGGAACTCAACGCATTGGGGACCATTGCTTCCTAAGGGGGGAGGAATGAACCAGGTGTATATTGGTGGCCACACACCTATTCCAATTGGACCCCCACCATTGTTTATTTCAGTTTTTCAGCTTTCTTAATTGTAGCACAGTTTACTATTTTTGGCAGTTTTTCGAGTCCTAAACTTCCGGAGCCATTTTGAGGCCCTAAACGACGTTTTTTTGGGAAAACCACATGCAGAAATTTTGAGTTTTTAACTTGGTATTTGTTGTCATCAGTTGTAATAATTGGATAGATCTTTCTAATGAGGTACCGTGTTCGTTAAATGAAGATCGTATGCCAAAGTTACGACTCTGAGAAGTTGATGTACCAACTTACCCTAATGGGCCCATAGTTTGGTGTTTCATCTCCTCGAGTTATTTTTTTTTTTTATGTTTACAGTTTTTTGTTGTTTCTCAATAATAAATAGGCCTTCAAGCCTCATTGTAACCTAATTCAGAGGGATGTATCTGCCACATCTCTTCTCAGAGATAAGCTACCATCGCCCGAGCTAGTCTTATTTCCATTCTATTTGTGAGCATATTTTAGTATTTGATATTAATTAAATGAAGTGTTATTTCTACTGCATCTCTGTATTTATGGTTATATCTGTAATTTGTTGCATACCTGTTTAATCCGGATCACACAATGACACTATTACCAAAGTGGTTGCATAGGGGTTTGATGGGAAAATTGCTCGAATTAATGACCTAGTGATTATGGTAATAAAGAAGTTCATAGCCCAAGTCATTGGACTACCATAGATAGTGGAACATTGGTTTAAGAACAAGCAAGTCAAGAAGGGGTTTTGGACCCAGTTTTTTTGTTCTATAGATCATAATGCAAACTAGGAAAAGTTGTGCCCTAAGCTTGGATCATAGAGAAGTGGAGAAACTTGCTATTTGTCTTGCAAAAGTACATAACATGTGAGGGAAGGTATGCCATTACATAATTCCTTTATCATATTCAATTCCTTCCCCACTTTGAAGCACATGATCACTTCAACTTTCCATTTAATTTATGGAAAGTTTTGGGCTTAATGGAAAAATGTATACGTAAAACCCTTTGAAACATCAATCATAGCCTTTAGCATCATGGTTTTATTAAAATATTGATTGTGGAAGAATTATAGAGGAGAGGTTGTAACTTGGATTCCTTCCTAGTAAAAAATAATTTCATTAATCAAGGAATTGTAAATTAGGAAGCACCCAAAGAAGTATCGGGAGAAACACCCATAGTGATATCTAGAGAAGTAAATGAAGTTTCTGAGTGTTGTTGCTCCTAGAGACAACCCTCGGGTTGAGGAGAAGGGTCAGTGCTTAGGACATCTTAGTGTATCTTGAAGACCGATCAATGTTGTTGAAGAGATAAATGTGAAATGAGTTAAGCCTGGTTCGATTACCCTACTCAGACGTAGATTCAATATACATATAAACAGTATGTCATTCCCAAGAGTAAATGTTCAGATCTGGTGGCCTCCACCTAGAGAATGAAACTTAATTGGTCGTTGCAGTAAAGGTGGAAAGAAGAAATATAAGGAAGAAACCTAGTGCAAAGGGTTGGACAAACACAGAATCATATGCACTAAATCCCAGTAGAATCATGAAAAGATAAAGGAAATGAGGTTCATAAATTATGGAGCGTGTTTTGAGGCTTTCAACTCAATATCTCGTAGTTACTCTTTGTTATATCATAACATAGGTAAATATGTGATCTCACAGGTAACATCTGCTATCACATAAGATATGTAAATCTGCAATCTCATAAGTACCATCTGCTATCACATAACATAGGTAAATTTTCAATCTCATAGATCATCTACTATCACATAACATAGGAAAATATGCAATTTCACAAGTACCATCTGCTATCACATAACATAAGTAAATTTGAGACCTAATATTGAATCCAGCAACTACAATTACACAATTTCTAAAGAAGCAAAACACACATGAAGTGACACACAAAGGTAGGTAGGACACATACTACATATCCCAATGCTTGGAATCACCATAAAAAAATTTCATTAATCTTCAAGAATGAAATACATCTCAAAGGCCCATACTTGCAAAATTTGCAAAACAATTACAACCTTTGGAATTGGAAAATCAGACATCTCTAATGAGTTTTTCATCCCTTTTTTATAGGGAGAACCAAAATAAAAATAACTTACAAAAATATATTTGAATGCTACAGTTGTTTGAATTACATAGTTGTCTAAGCGTGCAACTAGCTTAACTATCCAAATGATTACATAACAGACTTGATTCTTTTCTTGAGATGAGATATTTACAAAAATATCAAAATACTAGGAGATGGCATGATTGACATAGCAAAATATATTGATTGTTGGCCCGCTAGTTCCTTTGGAAGGGATTTCGGATCAATGATTCGAAGTGGATGTGGATTAACAACTTGATCACACTTTTGCCATAGTAGGATGGGTCACAGATTTCCTCCTCTATGTCCATAAAAGGCTCAGTATGATGAGAGGGTTTCGTCTCCCAAGATTTGGGAGTTTTAGGCATTGGATTTTTCATTTTAATCATAAGGAAAATAATTGTAGGGTAGGGGATTACGGATTACCTAGTGGGCTTGAATCAATTGGGAATAGAGGCACTAGAGGTGATTTGTACCGGCTGATGGTTGAACGGATTCGAGCATATGAGGAGCGACAGAGGGACATCGTTGGAAAAAATCAAATTTTAAATTTCAATGGCTAGTATGTGATCACTTTATAGGCAGGGAGAGCAGTGGAGTGACACGTGGATGGGATGATGGTGTGGGGAGTCTTGGGAAAGACACGTGGAGCCAAGAAGTTGGACGAGAAGTGGAAGGGGGAGGCCCTTGGCCCCACAAATATCACGCTCACTTGCTGAAGTTATTGGTGAGATGGTACTTTAGTGGTAGGTGTGGTCCCCCACACTCTAGTGGGGTGATTGAACAAGGTCAAGAGTGATGCTCGCCCCCCCGAAGTCAATCCTAGCCATTGATTTGTCGCACCTGCCCGGTTGACTTTGACCTTTCGGGGGCTAGCGCTAGTTTATCTGTCGCACTAGTTACCCTTCCGAAATGATTTCTAGGAGCAGGCAACCTTAGAACTGATGGTGATCCGCCTGCTTGTTGCTCGTCCATTAACTATTTTGCATTCAATGTAGAGGTGGTCCCCCCCTTCCATCTGACTTTTACCTTTTTCACATTTTCCTAAGTCCTCTTCATTTTCCCTCTAGGATACCCAGCTGGGGTGTTACTATCGGGTGGACCCCACCTGCTCAGTTACATCCTGGCACGTTATTTTTGCACCCTATGATTCGTCCGGGGTGTTACTGCAAGGTGGACCTTGGTCGTGCAGTTACATCCCAACACTTTTATTTCTGCACCATCTATAGGTCCTCCGGGATATTCTCGTTGGGGAACCATCATTGGGATGACATCATCACATTCCTCCACTCCCGACGCTTAACATTGTGCACTCTTAACATGGCATCAGGGTAACTCCGTTGGGTGGACCCCACTCGCTCCTTTACATCCCAACGCTCAACTTTATTTCAATCTTATCATTCGCTAGGGTAACTTCGTCGGGGCAAACCCGTCGGGTGGGTTCCACATATGACCAATAGATTTTTTTTCCCGTTGCTAACGTGTCGGCCATGTCTACCTAGAGATTCACGTAGAGGTTTCGCCGGAATTGCCGCCAAGTTTGGTACTGAAGGCAACTTTGGCTAGGCGCCAAAGGCTCCTCCAAACGACCTTTAGTTCTGTAATATTTGACTTGTGGTCACCAACTTTGACTAGCTCTATCTAATGATCTGGGAGGCCATTTTCAAATTTTTGCATACCACTAGAAATCTCTTCCAAAGCACTTTCTAGTTGAGTGAGTCCGATGTGGTCTTTGAGCTCATCTTATGCCAGAAAAATGGCTTCAAACTCTATTATTCTTTGCACCAGTCCTCCTACTTTGCTTTTTTAATCCCATTTTGATTTTAAGGGGTTTTCAATCCCTCCCCGCATACAAGAACAAATCTCCTATGTTATATGAAAGAATAAAAGGGAGGATGAGAAGGGTACAACATTGAGCATGACAATGGGAATGATAATGAGGACCCCTGTAATCATAGAGTGAAAGGTTTTATTCCATGTAAAGAAAACTCCAAAATAACCAAAAGGAGCCATGGTTAACCTGTCATCATTCCTAGAAGGATTGTTAGGAGTATGGATAGGAAAAAACCTCCAAAACAATCTAAGAAGCCTATATCACAAGCTACCCATTTCCTCGTAAAGATGCCACTTCTGAGCCTAAGCCAAATAGGCATAGTCATGTCTAGCAAGAGAGTTTGTAACCCCTCTGCAAAAGAAGTAAAAGACCAAATTTTCTAAGCCCAAAACTTCTATCTACCATTTCTCTAACTTTGTTAGCTCATCAACACCAATGCCCAACAACTTTGAAAATGCTATAGATTATTATGAGTCCGTGAATCTAACTATGTCTTATACTACCTTGAATAGACCTTCCTCTTCTAAAGTAAGGAAGAAAGATAGGAAAATTGAAAAATCAAAGGCAGAAATTCAGGAATTAAAAGTTATGGATAGATATGTGAAGAATGAGTTAATTGAAGCCCAAAAGTGCCCAGTTATAGGAGAATAAGAAGTTGTTTAATATTACTAACAAGTAGCTTAAGCAAAATCAATACTTGGCACTACACGATAGGATTTTGGTGAAGAAAATTTGGGCAAAGAAGAAGAGAAAAGGGCCCAACATCAATATCTCAATTGGCACCCATTGATACAGTAAACCATAATCAAATTTTGATGAATTTTAAACTGGTATTGTATCAAGACACTAGTCACACATTTGCTTCTGTGAGGACACATAAGACTCAGGTGCAGGGGAGATGTTAAGGCTCTAATGTGATACCATTTTCACTACCAATTACCCCCCTTTTGATCATATGAATCCTTCCTTTTTACCTAGTTACTATCCCCTTTTTCATGCTTTCAATGGAAAAGTCACTCAAGTGACTACAAGGTAAATTTATTGTTAATTGCTGGTTTTTTTCCCATTTTTTTTATGAATTACAAGGCTTAAATTTTTATTTTCTACTAATGATGGTTCTACCAGCCAAGTCTTGTAACCTATATAGGGACCTAGTAAACCATCTCCATGATTGGCATGAGTGCACACCTCCAAAAGTAAAAACTAAGACATGTGTTTTCCTCCTAGACCCCTCGAGATGCTTCCGTGTCCATCCGAGAAATTCCAAGTTGGATAAGACATGCTTTGTTTGTTAGTCAAACCCATGGTCAACAAGTTCCAATTATAATGCATCTAGGCGAGAAAATTGATTTATGACAATAACCTATGCCTATTCTCGTACCATTATGCTAGATTGTGGTCTCAACTCATTTTGGTTTTGGCTTGAACTTATCAGGGAATCCACCAATTACCCACCTTTGATTCATTGTGATATGTATCATTCTTTCTAATACTTGAAACGGGGGATTCACATAGTCTTACTATTTGTTATAGTAAACTATGTATAAATTATCCAAACAATAATGTAAGGGTTTTTCAAGTGTTAAGATTGTTAGACTATAACTCATCTTTGTAATTATCAAATTGATTTGATCACTGGGGCCACACTAGTTGTAATCATGTATATTTGAGACTCATTTTTGAAATAGAGTGTTGATGTTAGTGTCTAAAATTATTTATGGTGTGAATCAATCGTGATTTTGTAGCTCATTAGGTAGTGTGACATTGGTTGGGAGAGCCCACCAACTCACCATGTGTTTCCTTATGTTTCTTGCTCTGTAGCATGACTTAGCAATCATTTTCACACTATAGTTTGCCTTCCTTGATTTCATACAATGTGTTCATTTCTCATTTCATTAATTGTTTTCATCACTTACATATTGTTACTTGTTTGTGAAAGCAATATCTCTCACTAAAGGATTGAGAGACACATTGTAACTATTTTTCTATTGCATGAACACTCTAGTTTAAGCATAGTAAAATGTTGCAACCTATGTATATGAAAGAGGCTCTATTTTGACACCCTCTTGATCAAATATCTCATAGATTTGATTTTCTCTTTACATCCACATGTATGCCCTTTCTTTGATAATAGCTACAATATGATAAGTCCCACTGAATATTGGACTTGAGACTTCTTTTATAAGTGAGACAAGAACAACTAGGACTATTATTGAGTGAAAGGCTATCTAATATTCCCAACAAAACCTTTCTTTGAGTTTTACATGTAGTGAACAAAACCTCTCTAACATTGTTTCTAAGTTGTTTGGTCTTTGAAGCATTGTCTTCATTCTATATCATAAGGTTACAAAGCCCATTGATGTCTTGAACTCTGCATATACAATGTTAGTATCTCAAAATTTTATGCTCTGGATTGATGACTTAATGTGCAGGATTTAAGATAATTAAATTGAATGAGAATATGCATAGCTTGTCCAAATTGTATAACAACCCATCATATAAGTGATATTTATTTCCTTACATGGAGATAAAGATCGATTTCTCCTTCAACTACTTCTATGAAATCTTCATCTCTCTCATAGTCTTCACTAAGAAGATCATGAGTGAAGGGCTTAAGCTGCATTATTACCCAACCACTACAATTTTCTTCAATAATGATTAGGAAAGCATCTTTGCTAACTTGATCATGGCTTCATTGTTATACTTGAACAATAGATGATTTTTTTTATCATGGTGAATCGGTAACTCGTTGGAGTAATCTAAGTGAGGCCCACGATCATCCATAGTCATTACCACTATAACACCAAGAGTATATCCAATAGCCCGTAAGTCAAATAAACGGGAATTTATAGCTTAGAAAAAACTGAGACTCCACAAAGATAAAAGAGCCTACTCATTATTACAACAAACCAAAAATACCCCTAATAACTTATTATATTTTAACTATTCAATAACTTAAACAAATACAAAAACCTTATTCAAACCATATCAAAGTTGAACCGAAACCATACCAAAGTTCAACAGAATCTCTAAGAAACCCATGAATGGTTTTTTAACCCCAAAACAAAAACAATGGAAAGACATAGAATTTACTTCAAGAATAATTTTCTTGCCATATTTAATAAAACTCATCATCTCTAAATTTTTCATAATTTATCGTTCCTTGGCAACGTGGTGACCTTCCTTTGGAAGAAACTATCTACTTTACAATTATGTTCACTAAACACATGTTGGAAGGAGATTTACTTATCAATTTAATATGGTTTTTATGTAGTGCTAAAAAATTTTCAAATGAATCTTAACCAATTGATTAATTTTATTCATCCACTTGATACTCAATTTGAATATATATAAGCATTTTTCCCTGATAAAACTTTTAATAGTAGTTTATAAAATTTTAGTTTTACAAAGTTGTTGGAACCCACCATCAAAGTTATTTTCATCATAATTAAATGGTTTTCTAAAATGAATAAGATGCATCTAGCGTTACTTTTGCTATGGGGACCTTGACTTGAGTCATATGAAAAACCCTTAGCTTGCTTTTTGTTAAAAATACTTAAAAAGAAACCTCTTACCTTTCCTTTGTTAGGTGTATCAATGAAGACCTAAGATGAAGCTGATACATAACTATATCATAAGGTGAAGTTGATACGTAACTATTTTATTGAAATAGGTTTAATATCATGTAATTATTGATGTGCTTCTAAACATGTTTCCGATTTGTGTAATTTATTGATGTGCTTCTTTGGAGAATGATTTGATAAATATTGGCTAAGTAATGAAAATGATAAGTGACCACTCATTTTTGGATAAAGATAAAGATAAGCTTTTTGGTATATTAATATTTTTATTCAAAACAAATGTAATATAAGTTGCAGCTTTAATTCTATCAATAGGATACAAAGTATAAAGTTTTATAATTATTGTTATAATATAGTTTTAAATTTAATTTAATTAATGTTGAAGAATTATGGTTTTGAAAGTTTTATATATTTGTTAAAGGATTTTAGCTCGAGCGGTTTGGTGAACAATTTGTTTCTTTATCGAGATGGGTTTAAGTTTTTGTAGACTTGTTGTAATTAATGCGTTCTATGTCACTTCGAAGTTACCAATTCTCTAGAAATTCTCTCTAGTTTAAAAAAAGAAAAATATTCTCTCTCCCCCAATGAAAATTCACCATCTTCAACAAAAACTAAAACAAAAAAACCCTCTCTCTCTCTCTCTCTTCATTTCATCTCTATCCCAATGAAAATCCATCAACTTAGACAAAAATATAATAAACAGTTTCATAGCATTCTAGACATAAGTTCAAAAGACTTGTAAACTAGAATGATAAATAGCCTATATATCAACAAAACTATTGGATCAACTTCTAAACACCATGTAGTATCAAGATTAAAAAACTCATAATAGAGCTTGTTATTCTTTGCCAACGACACAAAATTAAATATAAAATCTAATTGAAGAGATAGCAAAATGCCTTATCTGATTTCCTCTGAAATCATTGTACCTTCAACGACTTGTTTAGGTTCCTTCAATAATGTATTCACTTCCTTAGTCCACTCTTGGTAAACGTTAGTGAAAAATATGGATTTAAAGGAATCTACCACATTTTTCAACTGATCACAAATATATGTGAGAGTGATATTGGATGATTGAATTGTCTCTTTTATGCAACTATTAACAAAATTAGAATCTATGAATTTTGCAGATGCTTAACATTTTTTCCAATGCACATTTTAAGAGAAATCTTAAGGCCATGAATTGAACATAATCATTGATACTTTCCTCTAATCTAACTTTAAACTTTACACTCAAAATATTTGATAAATAAGCTTCCACCTACGCCACCAAATTCTGATGGCCTTTGCTTATCATCATTAAAAAAACCCCTATCTTGGGATTTCATTTTTAACTTCAGTAGTTGTCTATGACTCCTGTTTTTAGTAGGAATATTGCAACTTGAAAATATGAAGTTGAATTGTGAGGCAAACTTGAAAGTTCAAATTATATTTTTCCTCCAATATTTGTAAGTTCTTACCAATGAAATGTCCTAAATGATAATACAAGGCAAAGCCTTAAAATCCTTTGGATACTTTTTAGTATACCACTCTTTTAGTTAATCGTCCACTATTTTTACACCAATCCAAAAAAAAATCACACATGTTACTTACTCATCTTTTGTCCATATATGTTGTGCATAAGGACACTTTATTAGCCAATAGGACATAATTTCTTCATCCTTTTTGCAAGGCAATCATACCTTTCATCCCTTTATACTTCTCTTTTCTAAAACCTCTTATGTTGGTGCCTTTGTCAGGCGGAATGAGTCGATCTTGCGGACAAGATAGACCTTCCTAGAATCTAATGAAGACCTAATGACAAACAAACCAACCAGACACTATCTTTCTCTAAATGCGCTTTATAAATAATGGCAAACAAATGTGTTTAAGGTCTACCTCATGTCCAACGCAAGTTTGGGGATGCCTTTGCTCCTTCGATCCAAGTAAGTTCCTTTGTCACAAACCTGCAAACACAAACAAGGCAAACGATTAAATAGCACCTGAATAACCAGTATTATAAAACATATTTAACATGAAAGTCAAGGATTCCATGAAACAAATACATAAGATACTTGTTGAGAAAAATGAGCTGGATTGTATTAATTCAAAAGAAGAAGAACTTTACAACCTTTGCCTTGACGCTGTACAAGCTCCTCCCAGGGTCCAACAAGAAGTCTCCTCTACTTTGACAAGCTTCACTCACTCCCCAATGAAGCCAAAAAGGTATTTGATCTCTCCTCTTAAGCTCAAATAGGAAGTCTTGATTTCACCAGCATTTACCCTCAAAAATGTTCAGCTTCTAACCTCCCTAGCCACTAACCCAATGCCTCAATTTATAGTGCAATGGAGAGCAGTTACTAGGTCCTCCTTCAAAGGGATAGAATCCTCCTTCAAAGGGATAGCTCCTCCTAACAAGGGATTAGCTCCTTCTCTTTTGGGATGCATGAACCACTTTGGAGCGAACAATCCACGTCCAAATTCCTTCTAGAAACATCTAGAATTAACCCAAAATGAGTTTTTTAAGATAAAGATTGCGCCTTTTGACTTTTACAGGGGTACGCACCCTCCCCTTTACATACAGAGCGTATAAGTACACAGATATTCTGAACAAAAGGTGCAGGCCCGCAGGCAAAAGTGAGAGAAAGTGCGGAACCAGAGTTACATTGCTTTTTTTGATGTCTTTCTCTCATTTCTCAAGCTTGTTTTGAAGAGCTGAGGTTTAAGACTTGCTTAGGAAGCTGGTATAGGTGGTGATAGACCTATACTGACTGTAAATAATCAAGGTGACGATGTTTTTGTGTAACAGATTGCCCCCTAAAGTGCGAAGTCTGTAGTATATGAGGATTTCATTTATCATTAGGAAGAGTGAAGTACTTTATCATTTCGAGGATCATCTTGTGGAGAGCCCGGTTGGAACCTGTAAAAACGTTCAATGCAAAATATATATATGAGATCATATCATCGCTGAGGTAGGCATTCTATACTCAGATCAAATTGACTAGAAAACTAACTACTGCTTTGATATAGGAATGATCTTGTAATACATCATAAGTATAGACATATGTGGACACAGTATGGACGCAGCCATCTGTTTATGAATAGTTCATAATATAATGAATACAAAATTCCTCGCAACTGGATGGTGGAAACTAGATCCAGGGTCTTCATCTCTACTTCCCGAATTGGTACGATTCTAGCCATGTGAATAAATGAGTCGATGTCGAACATGGTAGAAACCACTTGATACCAGTCAATGATGTAAACTGTTAACAAGCGTGAGAGAGGCCACCAAATGACAATGGCTCTCAAAGTACTCAGTACAATCCATGAGATGCGATAAGATGTGTTGATGTCAAACATGTCATGGAATCCTTTGATCGAAAGTCAATGATGTAAACTATCGTCAAAGGCGAGAAACATGCCATTGAGGCATGCAGATCTCAAGGTACTGACGATTCCTAGATCATCATTCTAGATAATGAGTTGAAGTCGATAGAAAGCGATCCGTCGTAGGCAAGCCCACAACACGAAATCATAGATCAAGCTGAAGAAATTTAGTTACAAGGACTAACTCAGGGATGGTCAAGATGGATGACAGACATTTTGCAAATGAATGGCTTATTTGCACTGACCTCTTGAACACATAATGACACAACAGATGGTTTGGTGACAATTGACCCAAAGTTAATACCCAGAAACTGGCTGAAGACTTTCAATATGGTTTGATCAACTGTTAGGTAAAGGATTTCCCAACCCAGGTGAATGAAAGTGTCGTGTTCAAGACTGGTTATAAAGTATGACAAACAGACTCACTTTTCTCTCTTTTCCCCCACCATTTCTGGCAAGTACCTCTTTATTTTTTACAAGCTTGAGGAGGATAACATATGCTTGATTATAAGCTCACCCTTCGGGTGAGTCCAACTTAGTTTTAAATTCGAAACCTAAGAAGGAGTGGTCCGTTCCTGTTTGCAATTGAACAGGTCCTTTACTGTCGAAATTTAACGAGTCCAGTATAGGAGAAACTCGGCGTTTTTCATTTTTAGAGAGTCTGAAAAAACTTAAGAAGACTCCATGGTTTGACTTTTTCGTAAATTTGTGTCTCCCTAAGCCCGAAAAAGTATAAATAATACCTAGGAGAACCGCTTGATCTTGCGACCAAGGATATTTTCATAGTTAGTGTCTTTGACCTGAAAAGTAAAAAGCGATCAAGGACACGTCGTTTTATTTCCAGTATCGAATTTGAAACGACAAAAATCCGGAAATCTTTTCCTGTTTTTACGGTCAGAAAAGGGCTATAAGGGGACCGTCTTTTAATTCCGTTTTAACGAGTGTAAAAAGAAACGCTCGGCAATCTTTTCAGTTTTTTAGGAGTCAAAAAAGGGCTTAAAAGATGACTCTGATGTTTGGTTCGTGAAAAATGACAAGTTTCCCTGTAAATCCCTTTGTCCTGCACAAAGCGACACATTACTCATACCTGTTTGAAATAGGCAAAAATACATTGAAAATGACCTTCCATGGTGAAAAATAAACAAATTTAATATTTATTTATCCAAAAACCTATAAAAAGACCTTTTACCATGTCATTTTTACCATTTTACTGTTGAGGTTGAAAAAAGGGCTTTTGGCAAGAAACTTCCCGTGGACATTGCGGAAAATCAGACCGTCGGAATCGAACGCCGTAACCTCCAGGTAATCCACAACATCCTCCTCTTCAATTTCATCCGTTTAGAATTCATATTTAAGTCTTAGTTTGATTTTTTGGAGGCATAGGGGTTTTGGGATGCGCTCCTCAGGGTACGCAGGTGGCCCATGGGTAACCTGCGTACCCC
>APFE031038059.1:0-11103 GCA_000404065.3 Pinus taeda
CATGATGAATTATACATGCTCAGCTATTTCCAAAGCATTTCATTAAGTTCTGGGTGACCAAAAGGCTAAAAAACACCACGAAAATCACTTTTCTGCCACCTTTTGCACCAGCAGGAAGTACTTCCAGGAGAATGCACTTTTGGAGGGGCAAATGGACACCAAAGTGGAAAATTCCACTTGGGGTGGAATGTAGACATCCAGTTCTTTCCAACAAGACAACCAGAGCGCAATTTGGATGTCAGGAAGTGCCCCAAAATTAGGTTTAAAGGCGCGCGACGCGTAGAGCTCAAGCGCGCGGCGCATAGAGATTTTTGGTCAAAGTTTCACCTTCCAGCTCAGAATTTCGGCCAGTTATGACTAGTTTCACCTCTTGATGTGGTGTTTGAACCAGCTTGATGTAATTTGATGTGTATGATGTAATTTTGGCACATTTTTACTTGTTCTAGAGGATTCATTCACTAAAAGGTGAAAATTAAATGAATGAATTAGTTTCCTAGAATATAGGGGGAAGTTGTTTGACTACCTAGATTTCAGTTCCTTGTTTAGAATTAGTTCAAATAGATCCTAGAATGATGAGCTCAACCCCTAGAGGCAAAGCAAGGGGTTAGGATGGTCTATATGATGTAATTTCTCAATCATTTTCAGAGGTTGGAGAGGTTGGACTCTTGGGAATAGCTTGACACTCTATTGTACATATTTTATCTGCATTTTTGACAAAGGAAAGACCAGGGTTTTGCAGCACTATTTGGGATTCATGCGGCTTTATGTGTTGATGGTGTGCTTCTTTCAGTATTTTAAGTTTTTTATGTGTATCACTTTACCTCTCTTATCTTCTGCAATTGAAAAAATGAAGTGTTAAGGTAGAATCTATAATTTGCTATGCTCTGCCTTTAAGTTTGTTTGATTTTCCATGTTTTCATCTGTTTATGGAGAATCCTTGAAAGTTTCTTGCTCTCCTTAACCTCTCACCAGTCAAACCTATCCATTCATTCTCTTTAAAGGCATCAAAACAATCGCTTACCTTGCCCCAAGTAGACCTCTGCAAAAACTGTGCCTCATCCCTACACCCAAAATTGCCTTTCCCTTGAATTCAACAAAACTTCAAAAAATCAATTTCAAACTCCTTGTACTTCATACCTAGCCTAAAATTAGTTATGAATTCAATCATCTCGACCTCATTGATTACCTTTTGCCGAGATTGACTCGGAGAGAGCCCTCTCTTGTCCTCGTAGGGCTAGCTACGAGGCTGAGCGTGGTTTGATGTAGCCTTGAGTTTTACCTTATTTCAGACTAAGGTAGGTTTGAGTGCTAACATCACCTAAACCCTTACCATTTTGATCTATTTTCTTTAGATAGTTATCCCACTTCAACATCTTAATTGAAACTAGTTGTCCTACACATATTCATGACACCAATGAGGCAATCTTAGATTAAATTTAACCAAATATTAAATTTAATTGAATAAATAAAGAATAATTAAAACTAATTGCATGCATGAATACCTGAATGAACTCCTCTTGGTTTTGAGAATAAGTTTTTGGAGTAGTTTAATATTGGAGCAAACCACCCTCCACTCAATGAAGAAACAATGAAGTCAACATTGACTTTGTTGTTTCTCTATTGGATTGAGGGTGTTTTTCTCCAATATTATCCAATTCCTAATTTATTCTCTATTGAACAGGGCCAACCATGCAAAGGTGGAAGATATTATGGCCCCTCCCCCTCTCCCCCACATCACTCTCAATTACCCAATACCTAATCTATCTACTACATAGGAAATAGTTGAAAGCAAGACATTAAGATACATAAAAAAGAAAATAGAAAACATTCATTCAATCATTCATAAATCCACAAATAGTTCATGTCAATAATTTTTTTCATAAAATATATGTTTACGAAATATGAAACAACGTCATGTACATAAAGAGACATATAACAATTATTCATTAACATATAACATTCATACAATCATTCATTCACCATAGACACATAATACTTCATCTAAAAAAAAACTATCATAAAAAATATGTTTTCATAATATGGTGCATGATGTTTCTAATGATATAACTATTGCAATCATTTCTTTTTCTTTTTATTTATTTTTGTTGGTCTAGTCATGTACCCATGATGTTTTCAAGGTTGTCCGAAATGTTAAATTGACATTTTTGTTATTATTCATTAATAAAAATAACATTAGAGCTTTCTTTACCTCTTGGACTAGTTGATATCATAGTTTAAAAAAGGAAACAATTACCACAATATCAAAACATAAAAGTGTAATTTTGTAGATACTTCTCATACAGAGCGTTAGTGCTGGCCAAGACAACAAATGTTGTCTCCCATCTTCATCAGTAGTGTGTATGGCATCTATGCAGGAGTATGTTTGGAATTAATAGATGCCCCAAATTCTATTGGTGAAGACGAGAGGCAATGTTGGTTGTCTTAATCAATATTAACACTGAGGAGATAATATGAAACAAAATCATTCTAATATGGAGATTCTAATATAGAAAATATGAATACATGAATGAGCTCCTCTTGGTTTCGAGAATAAATTGTTGGAGTAGTTTAATATTGGTCGAGAAAATATTCCTCCACTCAAAGAAGCAACAACGAATTCAACATTTACTTTGTTGTTGCTAAGTTGGATTTAGCATGTTTTGCTCAAATATTATCCAAAGCCTAATTTATTCTCTATTAAACAGGGCCAACCATGTGAAGGTGGAAAATATCATGCCACCAACACCCCTCACATCATTCTGAATTCCCCATTAGCCATTATATCTACTATATAGGAAATAGTTTAAAGAAAAACATTGAGATACATAAAAAAATAAATAGAAAACATCAATTCATGCCTTGATTCATAAATCCACAAAATATTTCATCTACAAATTTTATCATAAAAATTATGTTTACATAATATGAAGCAACATCATGTGCATAAATATACATATAACAATTATTCATTAACATATAACATTCATTAATCATAGACAAAAAATACTTATGGGTTTAGGGGAATAGATAAGATGGGTTTGTATAAAATATTTAGGGAAGAGTGTATTTGATAACACTTTTAGATGCTTAAAATGAGAAATTTAATAGCATTGGGAAACTAATAATTAGACATTTATCCTTCAATAGATCAGGTCTCATCCAAATGATGTGCATGAGAATTATTTTTTAAACTAGGCATCTAAATTGGTGCACCATTTCAAAAATCCAGAAACAATACTCATCATTATTAAAGACTGAAATTAACTTTCTAAATAGGGTATCTGAATTAAGTTTGAAAACACATTTTTAAAAGATCAGACCTAGTTTGAAAACTACAATATCCATACTTGAATAGGAAAAAGTAGTCTTTAACATGCATATATAAGATCTAAAGTATAAACAAGACTATAGAAGATGAGAGCTATGTTTGATGCATAGATATTCATGATTAATATTGGATAAATATTGGCATATGTGTATGTGTGTGTTATGAGCATGATACTTCTAATATCGATCAAACTAAGAAAATAGAGAATATGAATAACCTACAGAAGCCCATACCTATGAAGGAATGTTTGCAAGATCTTCCAAATACGGATTGAGGACAACAAACTACCTTCATTAAACATATACAAATTAACATAGACTTAGTGTACCACTTGAAGCTAAAGAGTCATGCAAATAGTGGAAGGCTGCAAGTCTTATATATTACCAAAATTTGAATAGAACCTCAGAGCAATATTATAACATTCAATGATCATTGGAATAAAGAATTAGATGAGCTGATACACCATCCCATCAAGCATCAATATTAGTCTCAATATAGACTAGTCAACATTGTTGGAATGGTTGCTATATTAATTTCTATTGTATTTATTGTAACTAATATAAATATTAGTTGCATTTTCTAATCTATATTAGTCTAACAAAATTACAACATGTATTAGTTTTCAATTTACAACAGTTTGTGATTATGATGATAATTGAAGTACATATGAGTGTAATGTCCATGATGGGATTCATGAATTCTCCTCTGCACATTCCCCATCAATGACTATAACCTTGAATGGGATAAGACTAGTCTATCATCCCCATATCAAAATAACATGGAAGTTGAAAATTTACCATGATTGTCATCATCACTTCACATTGCCTAATAGATGAGCCCTTCTAAAAATTATATGCATGAATTTCTAGCAGACCATCCCTCTACCTAACTTATTATTGATTGTGAGAACAAGTGAACAAAGTATAATATATAACTAGCGGATATTCTCAACAAATATCCGTCAATTGTCCTTTATTCACTTGCTGTCACAATCAATCATAGGATAGGTAGAGGAGATGGCCTTCCATTAATTTGTGCATATAATTTGTAGAAAGGGTCGTTCATGAGATAGTGTGAAGTGATGATGAAAAAGATTGTAAATTATCATCTACCGGGTCATTTTGAGATGATGAGATAGTCAACAATGTAAACTTTGAAACGGGAATTATAAACTCAAAATGGGAACTTTAGTGAAAAAAACGTGAAAAAACATGAAAAACAATGCTAAAAACGAAAAGTGTGTATACTGGAACAATGAATTTTTTTAAGGGTCAATTTCAAACATATTTTAAAAATTGTAGTGAAAACGAATTTTTTGTGCAAAAATTGTGTAAAAAACACCCTAGAAATGGAAAGTATTGATACTAGAATGATGGTTTTTTTTTTTTTTTTTGGTCAATTTTCAACATTCTTAAAAATTGCGAGTAAAACCAAATTTTTATGTGCAAAAATTGTGTAAAAAACACCCTCAAAATGAAAAGTGTTGATGCTCGAATGACACTTTTTTTAGGGTAAATTTTCAACATTTGAAATAATAGCGTAAAAGATTTTATCATGGCTCCAAAAAACATTAAAATTTCAAAAGAATAATGAAAACATAAAATAAAAAATTTAAATAATGAAAAAATAACAAAAGAAACCGATCATAAAAATGTTATAAAAAAAATTAACCTATAAAAGATAAAAATTAAAAAATAAAAAATATATATAAATAATAGAAAAATACTAAAAAAACATTTTTTCAATTAGAGTAAAATATAAATTTTTTTAAAAAGCATTTAAACAAAAACTAAAAAAAAAAAAAATTAAAATTAAAAACAAACAAAGATTAAAAAAAAGAAAAAAAAAAAACCAAACAAAATTAAAAAAACTACTAAAAATAAGGAATAAAAACTTAAAAAACCCAAAATATATGAATTAAGAATGTATACAATAATTTCAAGGTTAATAAAATAAAATATATATATAATAATATATATTTATTATATATATATATATAAATATTATATATATAAACATTTCAAATTTTAATTAAATTTTTAATTTTTAAAATCAGTACTTCTACATTGGTTTAATAAAAAACATTCAAAAAAATAATATTTTTTGATTTTAAAAATAACATTAAAAATATTAATATATTTAGCAAATATATATAAATAATTTTCTTTTTAATAAAATAACATTATTTAAACAATTTTTTTTTTTATTATTAAAAAACAATTTTATTGGCCAGCCCAGCCACTATGAGGTGGCGGCCCGGGCGGCGAAGTGGCCCTGGGCGATGGCTATTCCGGATTCGAGATCGGATAGCCACCCCACAGGCAGTGGGCGGGTGGCTATCCAATTTCGAGAACCGTATAGCCACCCCCACAGGCGGCAGGGTGGGCGTGGTTGGGTGGTGGTTGTCTAATTCTCGAAATCAGATAGCCATTGCCCCATTGCCCAACTGCCCATGGGAGTGGCTATCCAATTCTCGGAATCAGATAGCTATCGTCTGGCTTCCCATGGGGGCGAGACCCTGTGTGGCAGAGCTGTATGCATATATGTTTTTTAAAGTTTTAATTGTAAATATATGTTTTTTAATTTTAAATGGAGTTTTTTAAAAAAAAATCAGGTAATATATATAATATATATATATTAATATTAAATTTAAAACATGGTTTATTATAATATAATATATATATATATACATTATATATATTATATATAATAGAGAGAGAGAGAGAAAGAGAATAATTTGGTTTTTTCTAATCTTGATTTAATTAGTTTTTATATTTTTATTAGTTTCTATTTTTTTTTTTTAATTCTAGTTAATTTTTTTTATTTTTTTTTTTTTTTTAGGTTTTCTATTAATGGTTTAAATTTTTTTTTTCTGATTTTTAGTACTTATTTTATAGTCTTTTTTTTTTCCAAATCTTTTTATGGTTTACAATATAATTTTTTTCTTTACATTTTTTATGTTTTTTTGTCTTTTTTTTTATATATATTTTTATATTTGTTTGTTTTTTGCTTTTGTTTTTTTTGTCAAAAAAAAAATTGACATAAAAAGTTTTAAAGTGTAAAAAAATGTATCGTTTAAAAAAATATCCACACTTAATGCATTAAAAAATTTAAAGTGTCAAAAATTGTTAAATTTAGGAAACAATTATTTACATTTCATGCATTAGAAAATTTAAAGTCAAAAAATAGGTCTTTTAAAAAAAGGGCCTGATGCAAAATCACCACATTTTTAAATCAACATGCAAATCACTAACATTTTAAAACATAATGTACATAAAAATATTTAAAGTGCCAAAAAATATGCTCTAAAAAATTATGTGTTCTGCATCACCCCTTTTCAAAACCAGGTCACTTGTTTGCTATCTCTACGAAACGAGTAACAATATCAGTTCTCGTTTCAAAGTTTACATTGTTAGACTAGTGTTAGCCCATTTAAGGCTATAATCACTAACAAACAATTTGGGGATGAAAATTCATATGTCCCACTATGGACATTACACACATATGCACTTAAATTGACATCATAATCATAAATTGTTGTGATTAGGCATTGAACCTAGAGTAGCTAGCACCTAAATTAGGATTTTTGTAGTGTATGGTGGAGTGGGATAGCTATACAAATTAGTAGACGATTGCATGGGCATGAATTGTGTAAAGGCTTAGTTTAACACGAGAACCTGATTATAGGTTCTTAGTATTCATAACTAAGTTAGTTGACTTATACCACGAATTTATCAAATATACGGTATTCTACACCCTCCTTGTATCACAAAAGATATGTTTACACAATATGAAACAAAATCATTCTAATTTTTTGCAATTGAAAAATCAAAACTTTTTATTAAATTAGTTTAAAGCTACATGTGCACATGCCATGAGTCATTCAACCTCTTATCGTGGCTTTTGGCACTAAAAAAACGAGCTCTAAGTAAACAAGTGTAGTAAGCTTTTATCACATTTATTTCTTTTTTTATATGAAGTTAACAAGAATATCTTTATCTTTTCCCCCTTCAGTGGTTGTAGTCTCTAGTGTAATATCTCTTGTTGTGTTCCTAGTCCTACAACTATGCTATTGCAAGTGGGGTCTAGCATCAACTGTAATAAGAAACAAAAGTTAAATTCATATTTACATTTATTATTATTACAAATGTTTTATTAATAAAAAGAGTAGTAGAGTGTTCTTTACCAACTTCGATAATGGAGGGAAGTGGAATACTTTTGGATGTGGCCATATGTTCCTCCTCTTCTATAGCCACATATTGTACATGCTCTGGTGTAGAAACAAGAAAGGATATAATTAATACACCATTTTCATTTAAATATTTTTAGTTGTATTCCATACTACAATTTTTTTATAACACATGAAATACCTCCAGTACCGAGTTGAACATCAGTCTCAAGATCATGCACTCCATTGTTAGTAGGCTCATGTGTTGTATCTACATTGTTTTCCTACTTTTTACAATCAAGCACAATACTCTAGGGCCAAAAATAATAACCAATAGATTTTACAAGTAATGATTTATAAATGTTATTCATTTCTTTTATTTTCCTAAGTATTATGTTGGGTTCTGGAAGATTGTGAAGACACTGATCTTGTCCTCCATTCAACCACGACTTGATAACCGTACTTAAAAGAAAGCTTTAGTTATTCCTCCATGGGAGCCTCTTTGAATTGTGTCACTTGCAAATTTTCATTAGAACATGATTTTTTCTTCTTTTGTGATATTAAATTAAAATTGTTAACAATTTATAATTTAGATGCAAATTAATCTTTTGTAAACTTAAAATTTTTGTGGCTAGTTTTGAGTAACCACCTGGGCCATTATGATGTTGCCCATGTTTGGCTATTCTAGCCTATGTGGCTTTGGAAGTATCTGGGAACCTATATTTAAAACATTGAAAAACTTAATTAGAAGTTGCAATGATGATAAAGAATCATAGTTACATTATTAAACATGCCTCATACCTTCATGTTTTGGGTGGATTCTTGCTTGCTTTTTGAAGTTCCTTCTTGTGTGCACCTTCCATGATCGATCTCCTCTCTATCTCTCTAACCAATGGAGGAATCTCATGAGACCTAGACTTTTCCAATTGAGACTTATATTGGTCACACACATATTTTAAATGTAGGCTTTCCTTTGAGTTAACTTCGTATTTGTGGAAGGTACCATTGCCGAATAGGAAAACCATCATGTTAATAAGTTCCTCTTTTAAATTGGAACTTTGGGATTTCTAGTTTGTGGGAATGGACGACCCAAATATTTCCATGCTTATGTGATACAAACTCCTATAACATACATCATTTCCTACGAAAAAATATTATGATTATTTTTAAGTAATCATAGACTATACGCTAGTTTCATTTTGCTTGTACTTAATATTTAAAACACTTCTTAAATACCTAGAAGTATCTCTATTTTCATAGGGACATTGCATCATTTACCAAAAATGTGATCGACTATGATCCCATGCTAGTAACATGGGAAAATATAGGAAAGCTCATTTTAAATTGTGTCATTGTATCATGCCATGCTCTGCATCCACACCATCATGTGTGGATCCTTATGTACATTGTTTAGTGGGTGCAGGTCATGATGTGGGTGGTTGAGTTGTTGTACTAGTCTCAATGATAGGTGACTCACTCACAGATCGAGTAGCAACGATGTTATTAATGCTGACCCAACCCAAAGTTGTAGCATGAAGGTCAAACTTTGCCAAAAACTCTTGTAAAATAAAGAGTTTTTTTAATAAAGGATGAGATAATTAAATAATAAACAAATAATTGGGATAATTAAATGAGTTTCTCACCCCATATTGACAAAATTGTTGCAACAAGGCTTTGATTTTGCCTTTTATCGCATATGTCTTAGGTTCAATCAAAACTAAATAATCAAGTTTCTTATTTTCTTTGAATTTAAGCTTCGTTATTGCTTGCATTGGATTGGTGGACATAAAAATTGCATCATCAGTAACATCTTACTTGCGAGCATATGTGGACTACTCTAAGGTTGGTGCCTTCCCCTTATCACCTTGTTTATCAAATAAGTATAATTTTCAATTCATCCACAATTAATCATCATTATATTCAGAAGAAAACCATTACTGACATATGTTTAAATTTATATTGAAACTTTATGTAGTAAATGAAAATCATAACATACAATAGACATTTCTTACAAGTTGGGTAAAATTGAACACATACTACCCCCATAATAACAATATTTGTATTTATTCTATTCGAATTGTAATCAGTGAACAAATATTCCCCTCTGACTATTGATTTAAATACACATACGAATACATTATTTCCTTCATGTCCCTTGAATATTCAAGTGGGTTTCTTATCTATGGTGATTGGCCACATACTATTTATAAACCCTACAATATTCCCTGTTGCTTTTGACCTTCCATCAATATACATAGTTTCACCTTTATTTTCATAATTTTCTTTTAGTTGTATATAATTTGCGGCCACTCCATATCTTCGCATACTTTTAGTATATTGGACTAGTCACACCCAATCATTGTAGTTGTAACATGGTCTAACATATGACATTAATTCAGTTAATCCTCCATAAAATACCTTTATGCCATCCATGGAAAATAGCCCCAAACCATGTAGTGACAATGGGGCAATGTGATATATTATCCTTTCATTGACAGAAAAATCAATGCTTATTTCAGGAAGATCCTCAAGTGCTCATTTTTTCACTAGATGTTTGTATCTTAAGGTAACCTTGATGTCATCTATGCTCTCATTATCATAAAAACACGACCCCACTTTAGTGAGGAAAAATTCCATGCATCTATGGAATTTTATTTTAATCTTTTAACCTGTATTTGATCTTCGCCTATTAGACGACGTAGCATATGTTTGGACAATTTATTCTATCCTACCTAAACTTCAATCACTCAACGAAGATAGATCTGAAAAATAAATGTTTGGTTGAATGTCCTATAACACCATCAAATGAGAGAAACTATTAGTGAGTGTCATAAGGGATGTTGAGAAATGTCTAAGAAATTTATTTATAGCCGGCCACCACTTCATGCATGCCCCATAATCCACAACCACCAATTCTACCACACTAGTGCTCCAATGATATTATTCACCATGACATGAGTCCCTCTTCTATAATATACTATTATTTTATATATTAGTTTCCATTGAATGATGTTAAAAATGGACACATGTGTTGATTATGATAGGATTCAAAAGTTTTAACATTGCTCAAAGAGTTAATTGCTAACTTTTGTCATCTCAAAAGACCTTATGACCCTATACATATGAAATCCTCTTTGTCTCCAAGCATCTACTAAGGCTTTATGGTCCCATTCATAAAATTATCCTACAATATATGGGAAAAGATACTAGTGAATTTTTCATATCCTATTGATGATCCATATTATGGAACTTCTACTAAGATTGATTATTATTGGGTATGTGTTATATTCTTTCATTGTTTAGACTGTTTGGAATACCATTGATTGCTTTTTGCCTTACACGCTATCCTGTTTCACTCACTGGAAACAAACATTTCTTATACAGTTTTGTTCACGGAAGATTGCCATATGAGAATCTTAAACCAGATCCTATGCTGAAGAACTTGTTATTAAGCATGCCTCAGAGGAAAATTGTAAGATCATATGGATCCCTTGCAAGGGGTCTGAGGCAACTCCCCAAGATTTTCCTTTTTATGCAGACCCAATAATAGTTGGGCAGTCCTAAGGATGGGGGGTGGACCCAAAGATGGTGAGCGGACCTACCCATG